>VXBA01004713.1:29426-54267 GCA_013399895.1 Serilophus lunatus
GGGCACCGGGACTGGCGCAGGTCCTGCTCCGTCCTGGCCCCTGATCCCAGCTTCCTTCCTCAAACCCTGGGAGAGCAGTTGAAACAAGGGTCCCTCCCCTCCCCCGGTCCTGGCCGGGGGCAACCCCATGCCCTGCCTAGGATAGGGCTGCCTTCATCTCAGCTTCCCCCCTCCCCCAGCTTCAGGGACACAGCTTTGAGGAAAAATTGAATTTTAACTCAGGTAAGTGGGGTTTCTCTCTTACGCCCCCTTTCAGAAGCGCTTTTTCAAATGGCTACACTGGTTCATAGTAAAGTTTGAAAACTGAAATGTAAGAAACTTTCTTAATTAAAAGATATTTACTGACACTTAAATTTATTTATTAATTTAATTTCATTATTTTTACAGAAAGTAGCATTTAAAGAAATACAATGTCTTTGATCACTTATAGACTTATTTTGCCATGCAAATAAAATCTTGTCTTTGTATGCACATATTAACAATTATTTGAACAGGAAAATATTACTATATTATTGAATTTTTTAGCCATTACAAAGAAACTGTTGAACTCATATTTGACACCTCAAACTCTGATACCAAGCCTAGTCGCGTCACCTCTGGCTTTCATTACATTCATGTAAGAAGAAAGTGCAATCATTCTGATAATATTAGACACTTTTTTTCCATGACTAGAAAAGCTACCATCCAAATATGCCTTCCTCTTTTCATTGTCTGCAAAGAAAGCCTCTGGGAATCATCTTAGAAGACATTCAACTTTCAGTTTTCTAAAATTAAGATAAATGAAACCTGCCCTAAGCCCCCCTCTAAGGTCACCCTAGTGAATACTGAATAGACTGACTCCTGCCTGGTGTAGAAAGTCAGATGGCATCATATCCTCAGAGTTTAGATTCCTACGCAGTACATCAAATGTTATTTCTGGATCTTGCTACATGCTTGCATTTGCTTCAATACACTGTTATTTTCATTCAAGCTTTTACTTTGTGCACCTAATTGGAAAAACGAATCTGTAACCCTGCTCCCTGCACAGAATAAACACACCTTTCTCATAATGAGGACTACGTTGTGAGTCTGGTTTCCGCAAGTCATAGGCATAAGGTTCACAAACGCTCCTGTACCTATGCTGCCATAAAAGAACATGTGTCTGGGGTCACGCAGATCCAGGGGGAATACAAATAGCAAGCACTTCATTGCAAATTCAGCTTATATTCATGCTTTCACACAGTTTGTATTTCTACAGCCAATAAATTGGGGGTCTAGATGACATGGTGTCTACAAGTTATCTCTCCCAATCCTTCTGCAGACACATCATAGTCATATCTGATGCTTGGATTGTTCTGCCCTCATGCCATGGCTTGGGCATGCTCTGCTAATTGCTTTAAGTATCCTACATTTCTAGACAGATATCTCTTAAAACAGATTTTTTTTTTTAAATATGGATTTTTTTTTTTAATTTTATTTTTTGTAATAGCAGTGTCAAATTAGCATGTTTTATAAGCAAATTGTAAGTGGCATCCATTACATGGTATCTTGGTGAATTGGCATCTAATGATGCTAATTATTAGTGTATTTACCCTTTTCACTCCAGTACATGAGCATCACGCCAATTGTCTTTATGTACTGCAGGGCTGTAATTCTGTAAATTCGAAAGCATTCTAAAAAAGCATTTATACATGTTCATAATCCCACTATACTCAGTCGTTACCAGATGCATTGGACTTGACATAAATCACGTTAAAACCCCAAAATATCTAACAGCTCCAAAATTTAACACTCAAGTATGTGCCATAATTAGTTTTCAATTACTTATTATTTAACTCAGTCACATTCTATGTAATCTTGGAGGAAATAAACTGGATACATATTTTAAAGTGAGAATAGTAGAACAGAAACAGGAGCTTATTCTAGACCTCTGAGATGAGACAATCACTCAATATTTTGTACTCAAGCTAATATTTAATGTCTTTCAATAATTATGAAAATGTTATCCAAACTATAGTAGCAAGAAAGACAAAAAAAATCCTGTCTATAACTCCATAGATTATACAGGTTAAATACCCTCGAGCAAAACAAGGATTTCAACAAAAGTCTTATGCCATTAAAATATGCACTTCAACCATTAAGCTAGAAAGTGTTGGGCAAGGATACCAAGTGTATTGCAACTTCTGAGAAATTTCTGTGTGTATGCTAAAAGTCCTTAATGTCAGGGGATGGATCATGAATTCCAAATGGAGAGAAAAGCTTTTTTCCAAACCAAAATAAAGTGCCTCTCTTTAATAAATGAGGCAAATGACCTGCAGCTCTTCTCAGCACTTTCTGCTCAAAAATTTATTCTGCTTGGTTCAGCAGCCTAGGTTCATGGATTACCTTAGGTCTGTAATGCTCTTGAAATACTTCAAAAGGCGCTTGGGTACTGAAAACATAGTATGTGCTCTACTATGTGGCAAAATATATGAGACAATAAGAAATTGTCACATCAAGCATTTTAGGTCCTACCTGCAATCTCTAATGAAAAAATGAATGACTATCTAGAGTTTTGGTTCAAAATTTTCTTATCAATTCTGTGAAACCTACTTGTTACCAAATTAGAGAAAATGCCAATCTGCCTGACTGTTCTGCTTTCCAGAATTTTAAATGTTGAACTAAATAATGAGATTTTTTTTCCTTTTAGAAAGAAAAAAAACAACTTAGAAAACTAATATTCTCTCAAAGCTGTAACAGTTAAAAATACTAGTGATCTCTTTTTAGGAATTGGTATAGTTGTTCTGAGGTTTTCTTAGGGATTTTTTTGTTGTTTTTTTGTTTGTTTGATTGATTATTTTTGTGATAGTGTGTTATGAAGAGGTGAATCATAGAGTCGAATAAAATTGAGTTCATCTTTTGCATCTGGTAAAACCAGCAGTTCTTGTGTTTTAAACATGCTCATTCAGAGCAGACACTCCAGTAAGGCAGTTTTTAATCTGATATATATTCCTATAAGAGCATCGTGTGAACTTATTTCATTCTATTTTGAAAGTACTGCATGAATATCCATGGAAAACAAGGCTCTTCACTCAGCTGTCATACATAGAGAATTCCTGTGAAGATATCAGAGATTTACCTTCAAGTACAAGCTTGAATTCAGCACTTATGTAACACATAGTTATGTGATTGTTTTCTTACTTTTAAGCTGTGGTCTGTGTGGTGGGTTGACCTTGGAGTGAAGCCAAACCTCCACCCAGCACCTCTCACCCACTCAGCTCTTCTCTCACTCCCCCTCCTTAACGGGACAGACAGAGAAAATAAGATTAAAAACTCATGGGTCAAGATAAAGACAGAAACTGGAGCAGTGTATGGGGATGGGGAACGAGGATTGTAGTGAGTCCATAAAGTTCTTCTTTGATGCTCATTTCTCCTGAAATTAGGAAATTCAGTGACTACACAAAGGATAGAATTAATTCCTTTTCATTAAACAATGTCAACATTATAGCCTTGGTCTAAAATGTCGGGGTGTTTTTTTTTATTATTATTTTTTTTTTTTTAACTTCTTCTGTCTCCAGGTAGTTATGTTAAATCTGCATCATTTTATGAGAACTTTAACATCCATCGTGGAAAAACCCCAATGTGTTACAAGTTTGCATCTTCAGTCAATTTCCAGTGTCTCTGCAGGTACACAATAATGATTGCCACTTTTCCATCACATCGCTGCAATTTCCTTTAAAAGAATTTATGAAATTGACTGTAATAAAAGAAGCTACGTAAAGTCTTCATAAGGCCTGAATATATATGGTAATCTGTACAGTATTCAAGGCTTTTAAAATAGATTTTAAAGACTTGGGTATCTGACACATTTATATGAGTTTAATCATCTGTATTAATGACTTAGAATTAAACCTTCTTTAACAAAACATTTCAACTCTTAAAACCTGTGGTAGTTTAAGACCACTGTTTTTGCACTAGGGGTGCGATCAACAGTGACAAGAAGACTGAATAGAATTTAAACAACAGGGAAAGAGTTTATTCATCTGGAGCTCAACCAAAGAAAGCAAACAATTTAAGGGAACTCCAGACTCAACACAGAAAATACACCTGACAAAGCCACTCAAAAGGAGAAAAGGAAAAGAAAAGGGAATAAGCAAGCTGCTTTTCAAAGGCCAGGCAGGCTGGCCAAGGAAAAGCAGGAGGAAGGGGAAGCCGCTTCTCTCTTCTCTCTCCCTCTGTCTCTTTCTGATGGTAATTGCTCCCAGCCCTCGAAGTCTCTGCAAAAACACAACACAATGAAAAGCACCCCCCAACCCAGGGACACTATCTGGGAAGCTTTCCACTTGCGGTTGTGCTGGCTTGGCTCTGGTGCCGATGGAGGTGGGCGGAGTCAAGCTGCAGGGCCTGGAAGTCAGGAGAAGAGGGGCCGCGCTGTTGCTCCCCAGCTCGCAGGAAGCCGAAGATAGGGAGCTTTCGTTTTTCAGGCTTTTTAAGGCCTCCAAGTCCCACACGAATCTCGTCGTCTTCTTCCTGGCTTCACCTCTTCGGATTGGCTCCAGCAAAATGGCGGTTCCCGCCAAAATTGCAAGCTGGCTGCTTCCCGGCACCATGTTTTTTTACCAGCCACAGGCTGGCTGCCGCCTCCCCTGGGCACCCATTGTCTGCGGGAACCCCCAAAAGGGGTCCCTGA
Source organism: Serilophus lunatus (assembly GCA_013399895.1). Taxonomy (NCBI): domain Eukaryota; kingdom Metazoa; phylum Chordata; class Aves; order Passeriformes; family Eurylaimidae; genus Serilophus; species Serilophus lunatus. The sequence continues at coordinate 34,075 of VXBA01004713.1, forward strand.
AGCCAATGGGACCACAGGAGCTGCCCAGAGCAGCCCACACCGCCGTGCGGGGGACCATTCCTGGGGCTGCCGGGACCGCCAGACCCCTTACTGGGCTCTTTCATAGCGGCGCGGGGTCAGCGCAGCTGCTACCGACCACCAGCCACTGGCTGCGGCAGCAGGGCAGGGAGCGGCACCATGACTGCGCCCCGGGCAGCAGCAGTGCTGATCCGAGCCCTGGTGCTCCGCAGCAGCTGCCCCCAGCTGGCGCTTCCTGCCTGCAGCTGCCATGAAGGGAACCCACATCTTCGCCACTGCCTGCACGGTCAAGCCGGGTCCATGCGCCCGCTGCGCAGACTGACCACGGACATAGCCGCCGGCAGCGGCACCGCTGTCTGCTCCTCTGCCGCAAAAACTTGGGGAAAGCTGCTGGACCCCGCGCAGCACTGCGTTTGCTGGCAACCGCCGCCTGTCCACGTTCAGTGAGTTCCTGCTAAGAAAAACTGTGAGGGGACAGCCGGGGTGACCCCCTCACCTCACCCCTGGCCAGCTTTGGAGGGCAAAAGGGTTGGGGGAGGGGGGACAGCCTAAGCTTTTAAGGGAAAAAAATAGGATTTATAACAGAACAGGGAGCCAGCAAACTGTTTAAAACGAAGCACCCCTTTTCCTCCCCCCTCCCTCTAAGAACCCCCAATACCCTCCCTCCAGAGGACCCAGCACCACCCCCTCTCCCAAACCTTCACAAAACCCTAAAATGTACTCATCTTGAAAATACAAAGCTCATATGTTCCAAGATCAGACTTTAGTTTTTAATTTTCAAGTTTTATCCACTCGGCGAGACTGACAACATTAATTAAACATATCTAAGGTAAGGAATAGATCTGGTTACCTGTGATGTGTTCACAATCTGATTTATTTTGTCTGCTATATCAAAGACTATTCAAGTAGCTTCTAGTATAGAATAGTCCAAGAAGGATCTGCACCTAATTTTAGGCAAGAACACTTAATTTTCATAATTATGTGTGAAACATGCTTTTTACTCAATATTTCAAAGTTTCCATTGCATTTCCAAATAAAAGTATGCTTATTTTCACTTCTTGTAGTCAATATTTTTATAGTTACTGCTAAAAAAATCTATTTTTGTACAGAACAAGAAATGTTTATGTTCATGTTGAGATTAATTGCATAATTTATTTTTTGCATCATTTGGTTTTTTACCTTTATTTTTTGATTCTGTTGTGGCTATTGGAAGTAAGTTTCTGCACATACAGTGCTGTCTGCACAAGGGAATAGCTGTCTTTTGAAACAGACACAGCTAGCATTGGCACTGGACAGGTCAAGATCACATTGTAACAGCTCAGCCAATGCCAAAAATAGAGATATAACTTGAGTTCAGCATGCTTTGAGTCAGGCTCAAATATCCATCTTTTTCCATCTTTATTTTCCTCAGGCAAGTAAGTTCTTGATTGCAGGAAACCCATCTGGTTCTGCAGTGGGAAGTGGCTGTGGGAGGTCAAAATGTGAAAAGCCCAGGCCAGTGCAGAAATGTCTTGTGAGCCCCAGGAAGCCCCGGGTGAGGACTGCACAGCTCTACTAGTCTCTCAAGCGGAGAAGTTAAAGCAGCTCAAGGCAGTAGCTGAGCAGTGGTTAGGAAGAAGTACAATTTTATCTTCCTTGTTTCTTATGGTTCAGAAAAAGAGATGTTTACTTAAAGTGTATGCAGAAGGAACATGCTGGATTCTCTTTTAATGTACTTATGTTGAAACTGTATTTGTACATTTTGCAGGTTTATCTGAAATGTGTTTTGTTTTTTTTTAATGTGGGCCTAACACTGAAAAACCGTATCATTCTGTATCATTATTAGAGAGTTTATCTATGAGTTTATCTTATGAATATAACAGCAGTTTGACTGCAAATATTTTTATTGTGCTAGAGTCACTAAATACACTACTGAATTGTGAAAACAAAATCATACAGAACTTGCTGTTTAACAGTCTTGTTAACAGCTCAGACCAGGTTCAACCTAAGGTCTGTAAAGCTTTGAAGAGAATTTTAGATTTTTTGTGTTTTGGGGCAATTTCTGTGTTTCATAGGTATATTTTGAAATAATGGAAAATAGAGAGTATACCAAAGCACTTAAAAGATATATATGAAAATAATCACTACATCATAAACTAAAATACATAAGAGTCAGAGATATTTAATGCTGGAAAATCTTCCAGACAATCACCCACTGACACAGAATTGTGGTATTTATGAACAAAAATTAATATTAAAGATATTCTGGTAACATTTAGTTCTACAGATCTGTGATCATCTGTTCCTTTAATAAATTCTCTATAAAACTCATACTACCTGAAAGAGATAAAATTATATAATTATCAGGAAGAAAAAGAAGGAAAAGGAGCAGGAAATGGCAAGTAAAAGGGGAAGAAAAGGAAACTTAAGGATGAGACAATACCTTCATTTACCAAATAATTCAAAGTGTAATATTAAGTAATTTTATCAAGGTCACTCATAAATGTGAAGATTTTTTAAATCTCCTATATAATGGCTTCATGAAAAATCTAGAACTGATATTTTTATATATGGGAAACCTTTGTATTAAATTGTCGCTCATTTTTCTTTTTTCACAGTAGCTTTCTTCTCTCTTTCTGTGTGTTGACTTTCAGGAAAACTGTTTTTTGTTTTCTATTTCACTATTTTATGGGTTAAGAGGAACAATCAGGAAGAGGACTTCTATGACTCTCTCCCAAGCCAGTTACAATTCCAATTCTTCAAACCAGTGAGCTGAAACCTCAAAGACTTCCAGAAGTGGTCACAGCTACTTCAACTACTTTCATCTACCTGTCCCTGGAGCACAGTCTTTTCCTGCTATCTGTCAGACTTAGTATAGTTGCAAATGCTTTCCATGTACCAGTCTATCAAAAAACATTTAAAAATTGCAAACTATCAAAGCAAAACAAAATTAAGACCTTGTTCACTTCTTCCTGAGATAAATGGAATGCAAATGCAATGATTGTTTTGTTTTTGTTTTTATTTTATTTTATTTTATTTTCTGTGGCAGTATTTACTTCTCTGGTGAATGCTTCGTTCAAAACCAAAACCTCCTTGTTGTGAAGTGATAACTTTATGTAGCCTTATAAAATAACAAATTCTCTTTACTCTTGGAGCAAGGTCTTCCTTAGTTTGGAAGAAGTGCCAGATGATAACAAAGATTCAAAGAGGAAGTAAGTATCTAAATCTAAAAATCTTAATGCCTATTCATCTGTCACTGAAGTGAAAGGAGATTACACTAAAGCAGGCCTTACAGTCAGCATTACTAAAGGTGTCCGAGTTAGAAATCCTGAACAATATAGCATGTGCCCAATTTCTACTGAAAAAATAAATTTAAGAAATAATGTAACACATAAAATATAGTTGGAGCACCTCTATACTTCTAAAATGCTTTTGATGAAAGATTGTGAAATGCCTTTAAACAAACTTGACATGTTGAACTGTCTTTTTGTACAACAAAAATCTGAGCTTCAGTTTCCGTACATGCAGGAAGGATTGTAAATGTACATTTCTTGTCCTCATGGCAGTCACTTAAGCACTAAACTGGAATACTGTCAGTTAGGTAGAAGAAAAAGTAGTAATACTTTTACAGTATCATAAAGTTTAGGTAGGAAGGGACCTTAAAGTTCAGCTAATTCCAACACCTTTGCCATAGACAGGGGCACCTTTCCTGTTCAGTTGAGCTTGAACACGTCCAGGAATGTGACAGCCAAAACTTCTCTGGTCAACCTGTTCCAGTACCTCACCACCCTCACACTAAGGATTTTTTCTTAATATCTAATCTAAACCTATTTTTTTTTCAGTTTTAATCCATTCCTCCGTGTCCTGTAACATGCTCATGTAAAAAGTCTCTCTTCATCTTTCTTGTAGGCTCTCTTCAGATCCTTCAAGGCTGCAATTACGTCACCCCAAAGTCATCTCTTTTTCAGGCTGAACATACTCAACCTTCCCAGCCTTTTCTTTAAACAACGTTTTGTGTTAGCAGAATATGTCAAGATCTACTGGCTCAGGAAAAGAAAATTCAATATCTTTTTAGCTTAGAGTTATAATATTTAAGCAGAGATGAAAATGTTGATTTGCTATCATTTTTCCACCAATTTATTGTGCTAGTTCTATTTTCTAATGAATTTTAATATAAGCAACTGCCAACAAGATTGAGAAGAAAAAAATAAAATCTAACCATCTCCTTCAGTTTCCTATCCCAAAACACCCTGATGGCTCGTGGATGTTATGATCTTAATCAGATAATTTATTTTTTTAAATTTCTTAATAGCCTATCTTAAGCAGGAAGAAAATAAGATGTGCTAGAATTATGCAAGCCTTCTAAATTTGAAGCTATGGCACTTCTACAAAGATAGGGAACATCTATAGAGTAGTAAGACAAATTTAGAATTGATTTTCTGTGACAAAGATAAGACCGGAGTTCACAAGTAGTTTTCAAAACATAGAAGTGTTTTTTGAAAGAGTGGTTTCATATATCTCTTTTAACTAGCAATCTTCAGTGTGGCATCAGATATAAGACATTGGAATGCGCAGCACTTGGCTATATCAGTGTGCTAGTAACTCTGGATCTTGCTTTCAGAACTTTTCCTTTTCTTCCGCACTGTGTAGAAACCTTTGGATTCTGACACAGGATGGTTACAGGATCCTCAATCCCCTTGCATGGATATCTCTGTGCACAGAGGTACCAATGCTCCTTTTTAAATCTAATTAGTAGTTTACATTTGCTGTACAAACAGCATATGCTCAAGAGTTGGATACAACTGGGGAGTGGAGCAAAAAAGTTAATTTTACTAGGTAAAAACCTTCAAATGCCAGGCATAATATGTAGGCATAATTCCTTCCACAGTTAAAGAATGTGCTAAAGGGTTTATCACTCTTCAATGACTTTGAAATACATCTGGAAGAGTTTATTTAGGCTAAATAGCTAATTAATAGACAGTTAATCCATTTCAAATTATGGGTCCATACCTACAAGGTGGTTAAGCCTTGCCTCTAAAACATGTTGGTATGCAAAGAAAGTACTCAATCTTGTCATAGTTTGGCATTTTTACCTTTTAAAGCAGAATTTTTCTGAACACATTAATTCAATTTCAAATACACAACTTCAATCCATAATTAGTGGTTTGTTGTTTGTTGTATTTTTTTTTTCTATTTTATTCAATCGTGCAGTGATTGTTAAAACAGAAAGGCCTCTGGCTTTTTGAGCCCCCTTAGGCAAAGCACATCATGTAGCTATAAAATAAAAATGATCTAGTCATGCCTACCACTAAAGAGATATTTGATATAATATATTATGCATTTACTTCAAGCTCACCAGTAAAAAGTACAACATGAAAACTTGGAAACTATTAGAATGAGATAGCTGTAGGGGAATTTTGTTACATGATGCATACAACAAAAAGATACAATGCTACAGCAAAAATTGAATGCACCTAATCACCCACATTAACAACTGTAGTCCATATACATTACCTTTGTTCAATCATGTGAATGCAAAGTCAAGTTATTGGATGGATTCAGAAATTTGGTTTAAATTTAGATGGCTTTTTATTTTAAAAATGTATTATGTAAACATAGCCAATCTGAAAAAAAAAAAAAAAAAGAGAGAAAAAAAAAAGAAAAAGTTTACATTCTCATTTAACTTCTTTTCCCTCTGTTTTCAATTCTAACATTAACACTGATTTAAAATGAAGTTTTTCGTAGTAACTTTGTGGAGTATTCCAGAAATTTAAACACAGCTACTCATTGCTTATAACATTTAAAAGATGACTTTAAATACATGTAATGGAATACATATTAATTCAATGTTATACATACTTATGAAATACTTAGACTCGTAAGTTCAATGTATTGTGATGCAATGTCTATAACAATCCCTAATATCTTTAGCAAAACTATTGTAAATGTCATTATTGTGCCTGCATATGTAAAACTGTAATGAATAAATACTTACCATAACTAAAATACAATTTCTACTTCTAAACAAGAAGATCCTCGGGGAAAAAATATATTGCTGTTCATCTATTAATATGGTGGGAGATGTGATTAAATTTTTTTGCATATTCCACAGAATAAGAAGGGCATTTAATTTTAATATGGGCATCTATGTCTTAGCACAGATAACATTGTTGATGCTGACAGTTGTTCTGTAGGCGAGGATGGTTCAGAAAATCTTAAGCATGAATTTGTCAGCAAATGCTTATGCAAAATGATGTGAATAAGATGACAAAACCTATTTAGCAATAATTCTATCTCTGAAATAATTGAACTGTTTCTAAATTATATAATTCAAGAGACAGATTGTTTCTGTACAGGCAGAACAACAGCAACATGTGAGGGAAGTGATGAATCAGAATACATTAATACAAGCAGGTGAGATTCTAGCACATATGTTCCCATGTTCTGTGAGAAGGCATTTCTTCTGACTGTAAGGGAACCCTGTTGGCTTGAATATCCTGTTAGAGAGGTTATGACTATAGAAAGGATAAAGCACACAGAGAGAAAATAGCAGATGTAGGTTGTAATTTTAAATAATTTTAGTTAGTTTTTTAAATTTTAATGAAAATATAACTTTGTTAGTTAAAGAACATATTGAGTATTATTACAAGTAAACGTAATCAAAGAGACTAAAACTCAACCCATCCAAAAGAACCAGATGATTCAAAGTACATGTGAATACTAAGTTAAAATTCAAGCCATTGAAGCCATTGCTCAGAGCAGTAATTTAAAGGTGAACTGCCCATTCTTTCTTCACTTCATTTGTTTCCTACTTTCTCCACAACAGGCTGGAGGACATACAGATCTTCAGTATAAACAAGCTCAAGTCATTGCATCTTTCCCTCTGGACCTGTTCTCTAGACTTTCTGCAATTATCCTCATCTTTCTTGAAGAATGATATAAAAAACAAATTCATAGCACTGTAAGCTTCTCCATACTTGCTTCTGAGCTTGTGTTATGGGCAGAAGAGAAGTTAAAATTCTTTGTACCAGGGAAAGAGGAAGTCTCTAACTAGGAACCTAACAATGAAGATGTACAGCCTTGAGAGCAGTCAAACACTACTTTATGGTCAGGGGATTGCCAGACAATTCAACCATTAGCAGCTAGAGGGATGTATCATGTTAATGTGGACACCTGCATTTATTCAACAGGCTAGTCTCTGGGCTCCAAGGTCTTTATTACCTAGATCTCCATTGATCTTGAGGGGTGATTAGACAGACAACTTCCTTCAGACACTTCAATTTGTCTCTCTAGTCTAACACTGCATCCATCTTCAATGGATGTTTAAAAAACAAAAGTAAATTATTAAGCCATGGGGAACTAGTAAAAGGGAAACTAAATAAAGTAGGAACATCCTCCTAAAATTATTTTTTAAATAATATTTTGTGGTTGTAAAGCCATTAAGAGTTTTCAATAGTTTTACACTCTTCACATTACAGAAAATGGAAGAAAACAACATATACATGATTAATGAAGATTCAATATATGTATCATTGTAAGGAATAATTACAATATTTCCATTGTTAGTAACATCAACCCCAAGTGAATTTACTATGTATACCACATGTGTGACCCTTTGTATGTATCTAGTGCGAGTGTGTGTCCATAGAATGGAATTTCACATATTCCTTTTTTTTTTTTTTTCAAGGACCCAGAAAATAGTTTTAAGTTATCTCACTGTTACTGTGTTGCAGCATATTCAGAACTAAGAGTATTTAGAAATCTCTTCTCCAGATGAAAAATAAATATTGCCTTTGCACAGAATAAAAAAAAATAAAAATTCAAGATCGTCAAATTTATGTGTTGACAGTAATAGATGTATTTAATGCTTCTATATAGAGATTTTTTACATTTATTTTATACATTCATTATTGTTAATGCATATTGTCCTTTATTTTGACTCAAGTCATCTGATCAGAATAAGACAAAATAAATATGCTTTATTATGATTTCTTATAACATTTTATATTAAAAAAGATTTTGTTTCTGTAAGGCACAAAGTCTGGCATCTGGAGGATGTAGAGTAAAATAAAGTCTGAAGGAAGGAGCTTAGATTTTTGATACATATGAGAGAAGCAAAAACAATAAAAGATTTTAAGGCTAATGTGGATAGATTAAATGACATTTTATGATATTGTAAAATATCCCAAATTGTTTTTCAAAGTTACACATTCCTTGACTACTGAAGCATAGACAATGCTGTGATGTGTGGTGTGAATGTCCCTGTATTTTGCCCTTAAGCCCACCTTCAAACACCAAAGAATTAATAACTTTGCTCTTACTGGCTCACAGCCCCCAGTTTCACTCTGTGTTTTCCTTTACAAGAAGAATTTTAGATCATTTAATAAAAATGTATAAAGCTTCAGGTGTCAATTACTATGTGACGATTTACCCATGGATCAGTCATAGCTTTAAGGATGTGCACATATGTTGTTTAGTGTAGGGTCTTTTCCTTTTAACGTTGGCTGGCTCTGTTTTCTTCAGCTATCCTTAACTGGGGAACTGTTCTGAAAAGTAAGAAATGTGCTCCTGCGTGAATAGAGGGAAACAGATCTTTTATACACTTTTCTGCCTTGTATGGCCTTATTTCTGTGTGAGGTTTCACTTTTTGATCTTCCCTGAATTAATCAAAACAATTACAAAAATGTAAGTATAAATGCATGATTTGTCTGTTAGGGAAATGTGATAAATTACATATTGACTGCAAACGTAGTTTAGATAAGAATATGTGAAAATGAGAAAGCAGTATACCCTTAATAATAATCATATATTCTAATAATTTGTTATTTATGTACTTGTGATATGGAGAATTCATTTAAATATATGGTCCTAAGGTACAGGGATTTTGAATAGCATTGTTGTCATTTATCCTGTTCCTGACAGATTTTTTCCCTTGCCATTAATTAATTAATTATATATATTTTTATAATAGAAACATCTGGTTTGTATTTTCTGTTTTTCATAACACGTAAACTAGACTCTTATACAGCAAAATGAAATGTACCATATGAAAAGACAAAAGATAAATTTGGAGATAACTATACACATCTATTTAAAGTTTGGAGAAAGGTTGTATTTTTATACATATGCATATGTATGTATATAAGAATATCTAGATATCTAGATATCTAGATATAGATATAGATGATATAGATATAGGTATAGATGATATATAGATATAGATAGATTAGATATAGATAGATATAGATATGTTCCTTCTCTCTAAAGCTGTAGTCAGTTTGGGACAAAGATATTAAGACACTTAAAGTTTTCATATAAAGTATTGGTTTTCTTTATCCTTACGAATCTCATCAGTTAAGCTGAATATTTCAGTTGAGCTTTACATATTGAACTAGTCTTAACTTTTTAACTCAGGTTATAATTTTGAAGCAATGTGTGTTATAGTGCATTCTCAAAAAGTATTTAGCATGAGTTTATTTTTTAAAAGTTTTAAAATATTATATTCAATGTTTAAAATTTTGGTTCAGCACACAAAGTACTATAAAGAAAAACAAAATCCCAGTAATATGAAAAGTCAGTCTTCCAAAAGGCTTTATATTTGAAGAGGAGTCTTATAAAATCACAGTCCTGATTCTTTGTTTTGTAGGCCAATGGGCAGTCATGTAAATTTGATGATAAATACTCGATTAAAATTATTTTATAGTCACTATACATACACAAAAATAATTGCACTTGATCAAAAATCAATGCAGAATTAAGACAAAGTAATACTTGGATTTTTATAGAATACTTATTTTCCTCTATTTGCAGTGAAAGAATGAGAGGCAAACACAGATGTTATAGCGATATTGACATTCAGTAATTTTCAAATATAATTTAGAAACATAGTAAATGGAAACTCTGAGCAACTGGTAAATTTTATAGATAATTAGTATGGAAAGGAAAATTTATAATGGTAAATAAACATAAAGAATTGTAGAAACTTTGATTAATTAATAAAACACAAAAATTTCAAAAAAATTTTAAAGATTTTATACCATGAGTATTTTTAAGAGTGGCACTTTTTCTTTATTTTTTTCTCAAATAAATAAAAATAAAATTAATTTGACAAATTAATATGGAAAACAGTGACTCAGTGATTAATCAGAGGTATGAAAATAATTACATGAAGGAAACAAATAAATCCAAATGACCATAAAACTACAGAAAGCCTTTTTATCTCCCAGCAATATGCCTTCAGCAATTCTCCTACAAACTTCAAAAATGTCATATTTATAGACTATCAGTAGAATAGTTTTAGTAGTGAAAGAAGTTCTACAAATGAGACCCGAGGGACCTGCACTGAATTGCCTTTGTAAGATATTTCTTGTGAACTTGGAAAAATCCTGACAGCTCTTTGTGAGGATTCCATCACATGGAGCTTTAGGGAGCTCTGATAAAGGTTTCTGTATCACATGGTCACCCATTATAACTATTTGAGATTTATTTTTTTTTTTAAGCAGATTTATTTAATTTACTTTAAATATCCTTATATGTGTCTTTCTCTTTATCACAAAAATTAGGCTGGGATAAGCTACATTTTATATCACTTTCTTTTACCCACTGTAAAATGAACAATACAGTCCTTTTCTCCTCAGAAGAACAATGAGTTTTAAATCTGGAACACTGTGAATTTCACGGGGTTTACAGCTAAAGACAAATCTCTGGACATTGAAATAGAATTGATAGATCCCACTATTAACAAATAATTTTGATATAGCAACCCACTAGTGAATGACTTGCATAGCTTTTAAAAAGACAGAGAGAAATTCCAGATTTATGGAAAAAAAGGAACCTGAAACTCAATCCCAAATATAAGGCAGATCTGCTTTTGCTGTTCTACAAGTGAATTTCAAGTAAAAAATACAGGAATAAAACTTTTCAATGTCATGATAGTGTTGCAAGTGACAAAACAGATGTAAAAATGCATAAGAAACTCTAAGATTTTACAACTATATCATGAGATGAGAAAATAAGAGTGGAATAAAAAAAAAAAAAAAAGAAAGAAATCTAGTCCAACCTTTACCTAGTTTAACAACCTGTCCAATACCAATCTAACATCTAAACCATCTAAACCATGTCACTAAGTTCATAATCCAACCTATCCTTAAATACATCCAGGGACAGCAACTCCACCACCTCCCTGGGAAGCCCATTCCAAGGGGAAATCACTCTCTGTGGAAAAGTTTCTCCTGATATCCAACCTGAACCTCCCCTGATGCAGCCTAAGACTGTGTCCTCTCGTCCTGTCACTGGGAACTTTTTGAATCTACAGTGTCAGCAATATGCAATGTGTAATATATAATACAACTTTAACCTCGAACTGCTGAATTTTGTTTCAGATATTAAAAACACAGCTTTGAAGTTCTTCACATCTTGTATTAGTCTTGTCCATCTCATTTTTTTTAAGTGGTGTCAATGTAAGCTTCATGTTCACTACCAAAACATTGTGTTATTTCTTCCTTCATTTTATGTATTTTGACCAAAAGATTAAAACCGTGAATACTTTTACTTTGAAAAAGGAAGTGGAATTTAGTCTCTGTATTTCTACCAGGAGACAAAAGGTTAATTTGAGCAGTGTATTTCTGCCCATGGCTTATAACATGGATAGACTAACCTGTAAAAGGAAATACAATACTGTATAACCTATGTTAGAAAAAGCTTCCTAGCTTCCTTCTGAAAAATAAGTCACAATGCTCTTTCATTGAAGTTCATATTCCTCGTGAAACAACAATATTTAAAGGAAGTAAAATAAATTAATATGCCAGAATCACTCAGTTTACCTACCTCAGAAATCACCTACAAGGAGATTTTTACTATTTGTTGTGAAACTTATGTCATGAAATTAGTAACATTCTTAAAATTACAGAATCATAGGACAGTATGCAGTGGAAGATGTTTAAAAGAACATCTAGTCCAACCCTCCTATAATGAGTAGGGACATCTTCAACTAGATAAGATTTCTCAGAGCCTCGTCTAACCTGATTTTGAATGTGTCCTGGTACTGGTTTTTCACCATCCTCACCGTAAAAAAAATTCTTATATCTATTCTAAATCTATTTTCTTTTAATTTAAAACCATCACCCCCATCCCTATCACAACAGGTCCTACTAAGAAATTTGTCCGATCTTTCTTATGAGCTGTCTTTAAATACTGAAAGGTCACAATGAATTCTTTCTGGAGTCTTCTCCAGGCTGACCAACTGAAACTGTTTAATACTTTCCTCTTAGGAAAGGTGTTCTAGCCCTCTGACCATTTCTCTTGCTCTCCTCTAATCCCACTCCAAAAGGTTCATGATTTTCCTGCGCTGAGGACCCCAGAACTGGATGCAGTACTCTAGGTAATAAGAGCAGAGAAGAGGGGGAGAATCAGTTCATTGGACCTGCTGGCCCTGGCTCTCAGTGCAGCTCAGGACATGATTGGCTTTCCGGACTGTGAATGCACATTACCAGCTCATGTCCAATTTTCATTCACCAGCATCCCCGAGTCCATCTTGGCAGGGCTACTCCAAGTCCCTTCAACCCCAAGCCTATATTGATACCGAGCGTTGTCCTGACCCAGATTCAGCAACATGTACTTGGCCTTGTTGAACCTCATGTGGTTCATTCAGCAACATGTACTTGGCCTTGTTGAACCTCATGTGGTTCATGTGGTCCATTTGTCCCTCCCTGGATGGTATCCTGCCCTTCTGGTGTGTTATATGAACTACTCAGTTTAGCATCATCTGCAAAATGGCTGAGAGTGCACTCAATCCCACTGTCTATGTCACTGATGAAGACATTCATCAGTGATAGTGATCCAAATATACAATAGTGATCCAAATATAGACCTCTAAGTGACACCACCAGTCTCTGATCTCCACTCGGACCATTGACCACCATCTCCATTGAACCATTGACCACTACACTCTGGATGTGACCATTCAATCAATTTCTCATCCACTGAAGAGTTCACCCATCAAATCCAATGTAGAGAGGAGTGTTGTGGGATGACCATGCCAAAGGCCTGTCAGAAGGCCAGATAGTATCTGTAGACCTTCCCTTGTCCAGTGAGGTAAGCACTCCATCATAGGCCACTAGACTGGTCAGGCAGGACTTGCCTGCAGTGAAGCCATGCTGGCTCTCTCAAATCAGCTCCACAAGCCTTCTAGGAGGACCTGTTCCATGACCTTCCCAGTGGCCTTTTTTCTACCCTTTTTTAAAAAGGGTGGAATGTTTCCTCTTTCTCCAGTCATCAGGAACTCCATCCAACTGCCATGTCTTTCAAAGTATGATGGAAAGTGACTTAGCAATTACATCAGCCAATTCTCTCAGGACTCTGGGATGCATCTCGTCAGGTCCCATAGACTCATGTATGTTCAGGTTCAAACACGAGCTTCTCTGTTCTCTGAATGTCTATTTTGTTTTTTACTGAACGTCTAGTTCTTTTTAAGGTGATACCTAATCTTCATAGGTTGGTGTCGGTAGTGTCAAGAATGGCAGAAAATGTAAGTGTGTGAATGAATGTGTGAGTATTAGTGATGATCCAGCTGGTCTTTTCAGTGAGCAGGCGAAGTGGCCTACGGAGAGAGAAACAGGGAGAGGAAGAGCCGTGTTTATCCATTGGCCTGTATGTTAATCAGCTTCCTTCAAAATGTTTAAATCCACAAATAAATGGAATGCTTACCCATCACAAATAAAAGTGTCAGGTTTAAAATTGTTTCAAGACATAATGGAAAATCTGTTCTGAAGAACAGCGTTGGAGACTGTGTTATATATATGCTTTTTTAAAAAAGGCACCAACTACAAAACAGTGCATGGACATTTATGGGTGTACATATGAATACTTGTGCATATTTTACACGTAATTTCTTTAAATACACTGTTCATTTTCATTCAGAGGAAAAGTTTTTAGAATAGCACTTACTTTGAAGGAGAAAGACATCCATCTATTTGATATGCTAGACAATTTCTAAGCTTCAAAGTGATGCAGGCTACTAAATTTTATTTTCTTAACAATATTGCTGTTCTGCAATCATTACAAAGAAATTGTAGCATGGAACAATACACAGAGAACATCTGAGAGGGAAAAAAGATGCATTTTAAATGGTTTTGTGAATACATGCCCTGTGGTTAGACATAACTGTAGAATTGTGTTTGAATGAAACTCAAGGTGACAGTTAAGGGGGCACACTAATTTAGTAACAGTTGATGAATTAAGAAACTGTATTACTTTTTAAAATCACTTAGGAAGTCTCCTTTCAAACCCCTGGGTAGCCTGGTTGATTCTTCTGGACAGCATGTCAAAAAGATTTGGAAACATATAGTCTGTACAAACCACCATGTCTGCTTTAACTACTTTTTCACTTTCCAAAGAAACTTACATCAAAGGATTGTATTTCCATTCCCATAAATATGCTTTATATGAGAGTTTTCCTTTTGGGACAAAATAGTGCTGATTATCACAAAATTTAATGTAAACTGTATACATAACTTGTAGCATCCATCACATTTAAATATATTTACTTTCAAAGAAGAAGATGTTAATGACACAAAGTCCAAATATCCTTAATGGTGACAAACCATTCCGTTGTATTTATATGCAATAGAAACCAAACAATTTACAAAAATGTAAATTTCCAGGATAACTCTTAGTATAATGGCATGAGTATCTAATGAGCAAAGTCACATACCACAGACTTTATAAACTCAGTGTCAGAAAAATAAATATGAAGATATTTGAGCTTGACAGTTGTGGTTTCTAGAATGTTTTCAAAACAATTGGGGAATGACTATAACTGAAGGGGGAAAAAAAAAGGCAAAACCAAAAGTAACTTACATAGCCAAAAGATAATTCCCAGTACTCACAAAGTTCTCAAACAAAGAAATTTCAGTTACTTTTTCTAATGGACTTAGACCTTTTCATATTTACCCTTGATAGTTCCATTTCTATAATAGATTATTTCAATGAATTCTCCATGAAGCATGAATTAACATGATAGCTGATCTGACAAGAAATCAGAATCCTCTGAGTAGTAGTGAATAAAAGCAATGTCATTTTGTATGAAAAGTCAGAAATTCTGGAGCAGGTAGGTTTTAAATAAAGAGGACATGTTAATTATAGTAAAACATGTTTCTATGCAGTACAAGTTCTAATTCCAACTTCTTATTTGTCAGGAGACATTCTGAATCTCAAAAAAACCACAGCTAACACTGTACACTAGGAACAACACTCTAGTTTAACAACTCCATGCAAATACAATGTTAAGTGGAATAAAATACACCTGTTAATACATTTTGTATCCTACCTTTGGAAGTAATTCAAAGCATCAACAATGCCCTAAGTTGTGAATTAAAAATCTACTCCCATGAGAAAGATATGAATTTTCTCCTCCAGCAATAGTAATAATAATGTAACTTGCATATTTTTTTTTTCTAAAAATCATTAGGAAAAGCTGAGAGAATTGGTTTTGTTCAGCATGAAAAAGAAACAGCTTTGAGATGATTTGAGTGAAGCCTTGCTGTACCTGAAGGGAGCCTACAGGAAAGATGGAGAGGGACCTTTTGCAAGATCGTGCAGTGGCAGGACAAGGGAGAATACATTCAAACTGAAAAAGACTGGGTTTAGATTAAGTATACGTATCAGGAAAAATTTTTTTACTGTGAGCATGGTGAAACACTGGAACAGTTTGCACAGAGAAGTTGTAGATGGCCCATCCCAGGAGGTGTTCAAGGCAAAGTTAGATGGAGCTTGGAGCAACCTGGTCTAAGGATAGTAGTCCTGCCCATGGCAGGGGGATTGGAACTAGCTGATCTTTAAGATCCATTCCAACCCAGGACATTCTCTAATTCTATGATTTGTAGTACTTGACTGTTGATGCTTTGTCTCACTGTCCAGACTATAGAATTTAAATTATATTATATTCCTACATTTAGTCACAATGACTATTTGTCTTGTGTGCCTTAAAATGCAACAATGATTATAATTGTTAGCTATATAAAAACAAAAATCTCACTATTGACCTCAGAATCTTCAATTTGAAGTTCCTGCTCCAAGTATGGATTAATTGTACCCACAAATTTTTTGACAGATAATTGGCTAGCTTCATTTAAAGCCACTTGTAAAGAGATTTAACAGCCTCTTACATGGTGTATTTATTTATTTGTTTATTATAAAGTTTCGTATTTTTTTCTACATCTAACCTAATTTTTCTCCATTAAATTTTAAGACCATTATTATTTTTGTACCTTAGAAATTATTCCTTTCCTCTTTATATCATAATTTTACATATTAAAATGAATGTCATCTTGTTCCTTTCATGGTTTTAGCTAGGATGAGCAGTTCCAGTTCATTCAGCCTTTTAATGGCAATTATATTTTCCAGACATTGATTACTTTTTTGATGCCCTCTGGTCTTTTCCCAGCTATTCCAATCATTCTCTTAATATGGTGACGGTAGGTATATATCTGAGTCCATTCTGGTTTTGAATAACCAGGAAATATTACTATTTACTGCACATCTATTTTCTTTGCAGAAGTAGCTTTCTTTAATCATAATCAGTTCACATCTTATTAATTACCATGAAGTTCTAAGGATTTTTTTATTTATATGTAACTTACATGCATGCATACATGCTGCTGCATGTATATATATATATATATATATACTTTGGACTGTCCATATTTGATATATGCTTGTATTCATATTTTAGATCATGATTTTGACTATGATTTTTTTATTTTTTCAACCATCAGATTGTATTGTAAATAAATAGCAAAAATATTCTCTCCATTGTCACTAGAGAGTAAATGTGATCGCACTCAAGGAAATTGTTCAGCATTGTACATCTGCTTTGTCATACCTTAAACTCTCAGTAACTTAAAAACCCCTGTGAATCATTGCTGAAGAATCCAGACTCTATCATGGAGCATGAATCTCATCCTCTTCCAGATCTGCAAAGGACCAGTTACACAAAGAGTATATTATGTGCAAGCACATATGGGCAAAACCAAACAAAACAGTTTATACAATCAAAAAATGAAGTTTGGGAATTACTGGATTTTTTACTGAGATAGATAAGCAAACTTATCTTAAAGTTTTTATTTTCATTTTCAGACTGCAAATGTACCTCTATGTAATATCATGAGTTATGACTTCTGAAGACCATGAAGCTATAGTTTTTCATTGAAGCTGCTTAGTGCTGGCACAGCTCTAGAAGACTGAGTTAAACTCTTATTAGAACACTGAATTTAAACTTTACAATGGAATGTTTTCCATAAACCAGAGAAAATGTGATTTGCCTATTAGATCCCACAAGAAGATATCAAGATAAACACTTAAAAATTAATAAATTTATTAATAAATTAAAAAAACTGATTTAATAAATTTCCATCATTATTATTGTTATTATTTGTCTGTAATACTAGTCATGTATCTTATTCATATTGGCAAAGGCATTGTCGATACTGAATAGCCCTCTAATAAATACGTATTTTACTAATGACTGATTTCATGTAAAGGAAGTCTCTCTGCAGACATTTAGAAAAACGAATGAGCAGTGCTTTTGCAGTTTGGGTAATTTAGGCTAGTTTTAACAAAGGGCTTTGGAAAATAAAGAACCTAATTGTAGTGGTTTAACCCAGGCTGGATGACAGGGACCCACTACAGCAACTCTCTCATCCCCCCCCCTGCAGACAGCAGAGGAGAGATAATGCAACGAAGGGCTTCACAAGTTGAGAAGATGACCATAAAATATTCTTTGCTGATCACCACCACAGACAAAACAGACTCTATGTGGGGACATTAATTAAATTTATTACTAACAGGATCAGAGCTTATGAATGAGAAACTTAAGAGACATCTTTCCCTCTAACCCCTCCTCTCCCCCAGCAGTGCAGGAAGACAAGGAACAGGGGTTATGGTCAGCTGTTGTTTTCTCCCACTGCTCAGAGAGACAGGAGTCCTTCCCCTGCGTCTTGTGGAGACCCTCCCACGGGAGACAGTTCTTCATGAACTGCTCCAGTGTGAGTCTCTCCTACAGGAGACAGTTCTTCACCAACTGCTCCGATAAAAGTCCATCCCATGGGCAGCAGTTCTTCAGACACTGCTGCCACATGGGTCACTTTCCACAGGGTACAGTCCATCAGGTACAGGCTGATCCACCGTGGGTCCCCCACAGGCAACAAGTCCTGCCAGGAGAATCCTGTTTTGGTGTGGGGTCCTCTCCCCATGGGCTACNCTGCACTGATCTTGGTGTCTGCGTTGTTGTTCACATTTTCTCATTCTGTTCCTCTCCGGCAGCCGTCTTCATCCCAACTAAATTTTTTGTCCTTCCTTCTTAAATACACACACAGATTAAGAAAAATAAATAGGCAGAAAAACACACAAACCTCTGCAGCTTATTTTTCCCTCTAAAATTTTTGTTCCTGTTTTTTTTTTTTTTTATGAAAACAGAAAAAAAGAATTCTCTTTTGAAAAATCTCACGAGTAAAGCTGAAGACCTAGTCAGAGAGTGATGTTTGAATAAAAAAAAAGGAAATAATTATGAAACATTAGAACAGGAAGAAGCTTACTCTTTTGTTCTACAGCAGTTGATCTTAAAAAAATTGTACTTATTCTCTCATATCAAAGAAAATTCCATAGTTTTTATGACTTAGATATTTAAAAAGGATAAAAAAACCCAAGAAAATAAAACAATAAAAAATTTATAACCATCAAAAACTGAAGAAAGAGGACAAGATTGCACATATGGAATGACTTTATACTTTCCTAAATATAATCATAATAAAAAAGACATTTTTTAGTAGTTACCATCTCATGTTTTTCTTTATTCATGATTTTTTTCTCTAAACTAGCTAGAAGGGAATTACAGTGAAAGATTTTGATGCACCACTAGAAGCTGTTCCAGGTGGTGGGAATCAGCTGTTTAGCTCTGCATCTAACATGAACATTAAGTACCTGGTACAAGTTATCTCCATCATGATCTCCTTTAGTAGTTTGGAATAATCATCAGCTACTAATCCAAAAACCACTGGCTCAGAGGCTCACAGGGTTGGCAGTCAGCTGGTATGAGAGATCCTTGTCAGGTATGCATTTTGATAGTCTGGCACTCAAACCTAGCAATTTGGATTCTTACATTAGGTTCATGAGAACTGATAGTGTCAGTATGCTACACAAATAAGTTGTATTTGTTACACAATTGGTCAACTTCAAGTTTGTTTAAGCTTGTATCAAAACAAGAAATAAAATAGCAAAATATTTATTAGAAGTTGTTCATTAATAAGTTCAAGTTTTAAGGAATAAATATGAATAGAATTCCTAAAGAAAAACATTCCATTTAATTTTGTCTGACCAAATTTATTCTGTAACAGATAATGATACTTTTATCAGTACTTCCATAATATACTGTCATCTTGCAGTCTGTATTTTTGTGTGGCCAGGTCTTCCATCAATCAAGCTACACAAAAAATTTTAAGATATAATGGAAGGTGTTAAATAAAAATTTTTCAGGGGAAAAAAATAAAATCACTTCTTACAATTTCTATACATTTTATGGAAGATTAGAAGTCAGTAATATCAAAATATAACAGTCTTACAATCTGAAATGTTTCATTATTGACAACTGTTCTGAACTGAAAAAGTTAGGTGTTCTTTTGGGCAAAACAAATCTTCCTGTCTGAAATACTGAGGGTTTTGAAAGCATATTTTTTCCATCAAGCAGTTCTTTGATTGAAAATTCCCAGTCAGCTTGAGACCTAATTCTGAGAATAGGCAGTGTTAATGCAGATTGGTTCCAGGAACTCACCAACACAAGTCCCTCGCAGTCTCTGTGCAGTCTTCGCCTAATCTCCTCCTGAACTCCGCCCAAACTCTGCCCTGGGATGCCTTCTAGAAGAATGTACCATTGACCTTTGCTTTGCTAGATGGGGTGACAGCCCCATTTCCAACATCCTACTTAGTAATCTTTGGTTTATGGGTGTGGATTCTTTGTTGATTAGTGTATTTCAGAGTAAATCTTGTCCTTGTTTAATGGGATTCCATTGTTCTCAACTCAGAAACATTGTCCAGTGGTAAACAAAGAACACGTAGAAAGTTGTTACCTAACTCCCCACAACGTCAAGTTGTCTGCATTACAAAATCATACATACATGAAAAGAGAAAGAAAAAAAAAAAAAAAAA
>VXBA01004713.1:54299-86003 GCA_013399895.1 Serilophus lunatus
AAAAAAAGAAAAAATTTTGAAATAAATAAATATAAAAAAAAAACAGAAAAAAGAAGAGAAGAAAAATAGATGATGACAAGAAAAATATGATAGATTATGATGGCAGTAATGGATAAATACTGGAAATATTTTAATGTCTTAACCCTTTTTTTCTTAATAACTTATTCCTTTTGTGTTTTGTGGCAGGTTTTTTTCAGGTTTGATTTTTGGGGTTTTTTTTGTTGGGGTTTTTTGTGTTTTGTTTTTTTTTTTTCTTTTTTTAATTAAAACACTTCGTGTGGTTTTCAGTCCCATCTTGGATCTTCTTTTTAGATGTGAGACTGAGGATTCACTGTAATACTAAGAGAATGGAATATATGTGGAGTGGTAGATAAAGTCACAAAAGGAAAGTTAAGTTCTTGATGATTTCCTGGAAGACTCCAGAACATGGGGACTCGTTCCCAGAAACTCATAAGCCTCTTTGTGACACAGGATTCACCAAAAGAATGAGGTGATATGGAGATACCACCAGACACCTTCCAAGACACCCTGGAAGCATGAAACCAGACACAATCCTTGGACCTCTGTCTCATCCTTTGTTTATCCCAAAACAATTGTCTAGCACCCCAAAGATTTGTGGTTCATGACCCAAAACAAGATAGACAATTAATTGATATGATTAAAATCAGTGTGTAATGAATTACTAATTAACACATCTGTGAGGATGTGTTTATTGGAAAGAAGTATGCTTTCTCTAATCATCAAGACCTCAAAATTTTGTGTTTTTTTTTTTGTGTTTTTTTTTTTTTTTAACATCCCACTAATACAGTTGCAAATCTGATTCTAGCTAAGTGATACATTAAGTTGAGGAAACAATAAATGCTGAGTGTACCTTGAATAATACTCAGAGTAAACAAAGTGAAAAAACAGTAATTTTGGGATAATTTATTAGGTATAGTGATTATAAATGATACTTAAGTATACTAGGTACTTTTATTTAGGAGTAAAAGAAGTTCTTTGTGTGATTGCTGTTGTCAGGAGCAGCATGAGCAAAGTAAAGAAAGCAGTCACAAACCCGGAATATAAAGCTAAGCAAATTGTCCCAAGATTTTTAATAATAAAAGAATTTTTATTATATAGATCCTAACTTGACTAAATCTATACATTCGGAGAAATACCTTGTTTCAAGTGCTGTTTCATAATTTAAAAGATTCAAAGTAGAATTTTAGAGAAAAATAATTTTAGTTCAAAATGACACCAGCAGTAAGAAAACAAGAAACTCAAGAAAACAGGGTTTATCAATTCAAGTAGCACAGAGATGGATCACTCTTCAAGAGTTTCACATAGTTTCAGTATTTTATGTAGAAATTTGAAGTAACTTGCTATGTAAAAAAAAAAATGCCTTTAATAATAAACTTTGGTAACCACAGTTCACCATCACCATCAGAGAAGTAATGTTTAATTTGATGCTGCATTCATGTTAGTGCATCTCTGTATCTTACACAAGTAAGCTGGAAAGTTTTTATTTCATGACAGTGTTTGGTAAGTATTACCTTTTTCCTTAATTTCATATTCAGGAAGCTTATATATAGAAGAGAAAGACTGCAGACTACTTTGCCCTAAAAACTTTTGCAGAATCATATTAAAACCACATGTATTTTGCTTTGAAGGAACCTGTCAAAATGGTCTAGTCCAGCTTTTTGCTTCTTCTGATGCAAAACTGATGTTGGGTAGGTCGTTAACCTAGGTAAAGGTTGGACTTGATGATCTCCATGGTCTCTTCCAACCTTATTAATTCTGTGTGTGTGTAATTCTAGAACAGCTGTGACTTTGTACAGAAAAGACCTTAAAATCTCCTGGAGACTGAAGTTCCATGGATACTTTAGGCACTGTGTCTCAGTGCTGCAGTAGCTTTCCTAGTGAAGAAGGCTTTCTTATTATCCTTTTAGGTGTTTATAATTCATATTTACCTTTACAAACTACATTGTGATCTTCTTAATATACTTAGTTGTTAGAAAAAAAAAAAAGATGAGAGGAAGAAACAAACACACACCTTTTATTTTTTCAGGAGACCATGTCACGGGAATCTTCAGACTAATTTTTGTGATGTATTTTTGTTAGCATATGACCACCTCTTATAGTTAAGAAAAATAACTCATCTTGTCCACTTCTAACTCATGCTGTCTGGAAAATGACTTGGTGTAACAACACCCCAAAGCATTTGCAAGCACTTTTTTTTTTCTATATATATATGTGCAGACAAAACCATAGGTTTCTAAGATGTTGCTGTTAACTCCATATCCAAAAATACATAATTATTTAGATTTAAAGCCTCTTGGATCAGGACATTAATCAAAAAATCAGAGGCCATTCTTTTCTTTACAAGATTGTTTTTATATAGGAAAATAAAAAAGCTTCTGTATATTTTGTAGATTTTTTTTTATTAAAAAAAATAATGGAATCTGAGCCTGCAAGTAGTCCAACTTCAGACAACAATTTGGTGCTTAGAGCATGGAAAAATTATTTTTTAATCTGTAGAAGAGGATTCAGCCCTCACAATAGCTTCGTGGCAGCATGAAGATAGTTATCCTCAGCATAGCTTTCCCCTTCAGGAAATCTGAATGTGTGAGTGGTCAATAGACACCATCACCCTTTCATCTCTCCTGAAGTAATATATTACCTACAGACACTTATGTAACACATGAAGAAGTTAAAATCTCCAAACCTCAATCTTCAGTTCATTATTATTTCATGGAAACATTTACCTTTTGTGAACAGTGGTATCTAGATACTACACTTCTGATTTAGTAATGTTTTACATTCAGCCTTAAGTCATATGATACAATACTGCAGAACTTTGAACACCTTGGACCAGATGAAAAAAAAAATAAAATCTGCCTTTAACTGTTGCTCAAGAAACTTTTGTCTGTAAAACATGACAGATGTTTTTCACTGTCCTATAAGTACCCAAAAATCGAGGGTGTCTCGATTCTTATTAAAACCCAGAATCGGCTGCTGGGAATCTTGCACAGGGATGAGAATCCAGAATATTCTACTCCCCAATGTCCTTGCCTGGGAAATGTGAGGTTTTTTGGTTTGTTGATTTTTGTTCGTTTGTTTTTTGCGCAATACATTATATGGTTTCAGCAGGGAAAACAGGGAGGAAGTAGGAGATTATATTTGAAAGTATTATTTTTGTTGATATGTCTTAGAGCAGAAGCATTTAGTATGTATTTATCCCAAATATGAATCATTATGAAAAAGTTATGTTGACTTAGAATTTTGAAAAATACAACAATGTCTCTTAATTTGAAGTTAAAAATAATAGTAACTTCTATGAGCTGACAAATTTCATAGTTTATTTTAAATATGCAATTTTATGTTAACATGCCTCAGGATTTTTCCATATATATATACACATACATAAATCTACTCTTCTGTGGATTATTACTAATCTGTAGATTATTTCCTAAATAATCTGAAAGAACTTTAAATATTCTTAATTTGTAAAAAAAATTATCTGAAAATGAAATAATCTGGATGAATTCTTCTAGAAAAACAAACATGAAGTTACAATAAGTAACATTTCTCCTTGAAGTATGAAGTCATATTGTTTCTTCTTTTCTGTATCCCACAATTCCATTGTATAAACTAAAAGTAATAATCAAGTAGAAGTAGTCCTTCCACTAGTAATAGGAGAAACATACTGTGAATGTTTTGAAGCAATGTCTTAGAACATGAAACTGGTAAATGTTTTATGAAATGTGCTGTGCATATGGACTTGCATTCCATCTTAATGGAGCTGAATAAATAGAATAAAAAATTTGTCATCACGTCTTGCTTTCATAGAACTGAACAGCATCTGGCCTTTTATTTTCTTCCTTGAGGTTAGCTGCTTTCCATTAGACTATGACTCTCTAGAGTTTGTTCTGTTGTGTCAAAAAGCCAAAGCTGACTGTTAGGACATGTGCGGGAAAGAAAACACCATACTTTATCGTTTCGGTATTAGTTCCAGCTACACTCCACTTGTGTTTCAAGGAACAAAAGCATTTGATACCAGCTCCTTGAACAACATCAAGAATATCATAAGCTTCAGAAAATAAAAAAAAAGGGACAATCTTTTGACTTATAAAACAAGACCATCTTCCCTGTCTCAAATCCCATTGGGTGCACTAATCATATGGTCCTAGAGGAACTGACTGCTGAAAACAATGTATACACTGCAAAAACCTCTCCAAAGAGTAGATTTCAAATGCAGCAGTAGATTGTAATACCAGAAGGATGTCTATGGATGAGCCTGAAATTCATTAATGGAAATGTAGATATTCTCTGTTAGAGACCGCAAGAGAAGACAAATGTACCAGTCTTTCTCACCTGATCTTTCAATTTTGAGACAAGTGTTTGATTTTTTTTTTCTGTCTCATGATGATTTCAGTACATGTACATGAAACTTGCAGATTGGTGTGATTGATAAAATATATTCCTGTAGACAATGTCATCGTCAAAATGATAATTCAGAATCCCTTCTGGTGATGACTGAGATTCAGTCTCCATTTTCCTCTTGCCCCTTATCCTATGAAAGAATGTCTTATTTATGGTAAATATGCTTTTTTATTAACACATCAGAAACAGAACTTTCTAAGATGGTTTCCCATCCTAATCAAACTTTTTTTTTTTTCAGTTTAGCATACTACACAATTAATAATGTCTATGTAGGCAAGTAAGCAGAGCATTCCAAACATCTTTTTTGGGGGGGTCATACAGGGAACATCTTTGTCATGCAAAGAGAGACTGAAACCTGACCCTCCAATTCCAATCAGAGAAACAATGGTGACATGTTAAAAGGTTCTCAATTTGAATCTGGTATGTTTGACACATCACTGACAACAGGTATGAAGTCATTTTCAGTCTGGAATTTGATTACAGAAAAGTTGATCTGTCATTCTAATGGAGAAGAATATGTTAAATTATTAAGCCATTTCCGCATAGGCAAATACTCTAATTTATGTGTAAACTTAGAGATTTTGCTGGATAGGGATTTGGGGTGTAGGGTTAGATTTTATTTCTGTTAAGCTTGGAGAGGCATCACTTGTAGGCAATAGAATCAAGTAACAGTACTAAAAGTCTGTGTGAAAATTACCTGTAGCAGGAAGAAAACCAAAGAGAAATACATTTGTTTTTTATGAAATTGAAAAGATATGAGCAGTTTAAAATAAGAAAGTGCAATAAATTGTTTTAATATGTTTATTTAGGGAACAGGCTTTTAGTGTTATTTAATATATTTTTCTTCACTGAAATGTTGAGGTGAAAAATGGTAGTGTTGGTTACCTCGAGGTACCCTAGCAACAACAACATAGCTGCCACTTACACCAGTGTGCTTGACAAAGTACTGCTCTCACACTCAATTAAACTATCATGTTGACAGGAGAAAAATGGATCCACTTTGTTGCAGACTGTCAAACATGCTTTGCCTTCCAACTTCCATTATTCTAGTTGAAGTAAAATGTATCAAACCATTTAACTGTGCCTGTCACTGAAAAAAATAAAATAAAATATGACAATATGGTTTTAACAAGAAAATTTCTGAATATCTTTTCCAACTTTCTGCAAACATCAGTAATATGAAGGACACATTTCCTATTATTATAATGAAAATGTTCCAAGTAATATTTAGAACCACTATCCTTCTTTCTTATGTGATACATTTTTATGCCATGATTTTATTTTTATCAGCAGATATTGATTTTCTTTGGCTGAATAATAATAATTTTTAGCATTTTTTGTCCCTTTTTCTTATGTCAATATAAAGTTTCCTTATAGCTAGGAAAATCACTGTCTGAATGTAAGGCTATAGTCAGATCTCTCTCTCCTCATTATACAAACTCTTATTACATGGCAATCCAGTAGGAACTGATGATACAGAAGTGGCCAGCGAGGCACATTCTCATGATTCCTGGATACTGACAAATCACTTGCAGTGTTATAGAATGCCGCAGAGCACAGTTGCCCTTGTATAATGAAAGGCATGAAACTCCCTGCTGAAGGAAAACTAAATGATAAAGGTCTCTTTAATCCTGCTGAGCGATGCTCTGATACAGCTGTGCAACTGACTTGCTTTGACATTAATTTAGCTCACTCCTCTTTCTGATGTTTTGAGACTGCAATGAAGAAGAATGTTTTGCCACACACTTGTCCTCAACATTCTGCCAAGTAACTGTTAGCAGCTAAGCAAAGTGACATCTGTGCATGTGGCAATTGTCCTTAGTCTGAAGCTATTTCTCTTAAATCTAAGCCTGAGGGCTTGAATCATTATTTCCTTGCATCTTGCCAATTGCAGGGTGTTATTTTTACACCCATTTTTATTTGGAAATAACTACTGAAATGAAAGACACTGAATAATAAACTCTGTTATCAAGTACTATTTATAATTTTATTCTGATTTTTCTCCTCTACACCAACTTGAGATCTCTGAGAATTTGACAAAGAATAATTTAATGACTCTGATTCAGTATTCAAGGCTTTCTATTGTTACTTTCATTAAATAAATTCAATTTTTCAATGCATCTTAATAATTCCAAATTATAAATTTATTTGGAATATTTTCATATGTGAAACCAAATTGTTTAAATGGAGATTTCTAGTGTCATTTTGATGCTTTAAGCCATCCCACCTGGGCTCCAGTTGCTCATCCAGATCCACCCATGGGTTTCCTAAATTCTATGGCATGTCCCTGAAGTTCATTCATGTCTTGAATATGCAAGAACATCTAAAATAACACTAGATAACCAAGTTAATGCAAAATTATTATAGCTGCATTTTCCCCTTTGTCTCACCCTTACCTGTACAAATATTACTTAGCATTGACCTTACTTGTCCAGAATAAAGATAGCAATGAAACAGATATGTTGTCACCTCGTTTACTCTTCCTAATCCTCCAAAACAGATAGATTTTCTGAATAATTAATTGTCACCTATAGAAAGTGTAAATAATACTTATTCTCTAATAACTGAAATTTTGATTTTTATAAGCCAAGAAATTTGATTTCCATAACAAACTGATAATATTTGAAAAATATTAATAAGGAAGTTGATTCGTTATCAAAGACAGCATGTGGTCAGATCCTCAAATTGCAGAAATTAGTATAGCACCATAAAAGTTGTTATCTCTATGCAAATTTGAAAGAACTGAGAATCTGACTTTCATACTTAGTACAGGAAATTTGTCTGTCAGAAAGTTATGTACAAAGAATATGAAGAAGTTACATTCTTATATACAAATAGGTAAGACATGAACAAAAATCTGAACTAAAGAATATACCTTTTTACCTCGAGTTTATCAAGATTTCAATGCTAAATTTAGCATACATAGGTAGACATATAGTAATTAAGTTGATCTTTGAAAGTTTCACTTTACAAATAAGAAATAGAAAAAAGAATCATGCATAGTCAGGTTATAAAAGATTTGCTTAGAGGAAGATAAGTGCAGGTCAGAAATTTTGTTTTGGCACCATGTCGGTCATGCACAGAGATTGAATGGCCTTACTGCGCTCAGGGTAAGATGCTTCTGTCCACATGAAATGAGTGAGAAGCATTCTGTTTAATTCCCAAATAGTTTTAAAGTTGTGCATGCAGAAGCTGCTGCCTTCTTTAAAAAGTGACATTTAAGAAAAAGACCTTTTAAAAAAAATCTTTATTTCTTTTTCATTGATAAGGAGCAGTTTCTTGATTAGCTTGAAAAGCATCCAGGAATAAGCTTTTTCTTTTCTTGTGAGTTGAGAAACAAAAAAACTCCAAAATTATACAGAATAAATAGTAAATATAAATCTAGCAAGAATTCATTTCAAAAATAAACCTGCAGTGTTCTATATTTTTTTAATCTATTTTTCCCACAACACTTTATTTTTTTCTAATTTCAGAAAATATATTTTTGTACGAATAGCTAAATACTATTATTATTCCTCATGTGTGTGTGTTGTTGCAGTTATTCTGTCTGAGCATTGCTTTTGGGTAGGATGGGAAAGGACCTATTTGCACTTGGAAGTTCCTAGCCACAGCAAACTCATTTTCTCAAAGAATATTTAAAGCCAGCAAAGAAGTTATTTATATACATATGTATATATAAAAAAATCAAACTTATTAAACACAATAATATATTTACAGCTGATTCTCAGTAGCTTTTCAAATTGCCCAGGATTATGAGTTGAAACACCAGTGATGCACAATTCTTTATAGCAGCAGCTCAAGAAAAGATTGTCCAAACTTAGGTAAAGCTATCGGATAGAGAAAATAGCAAAAGGCTTGCCTTTTTCTTCATTAAAGATGTTGGGTAAACATAATTACATAATTTTTTTTTCCACATACTGATACAGAATGCATGTGATGAAGTTCTGTGTAAAATATTTAAATATTTGCAGGCTCTGGGTGTATAATTTTTTTTTTCTTTTTAATTGACATTTAATATGACAACATTCCAACTCCTTTCATATTTATTATAAGGGTATGCTAGGTGTAGTTGTAGACAGTGGGCATATATGCAGTGCATGTACTAACCTAACAAATACACTCTAACGTTACAAATACAAACATAGGTGATGGGGTTGGGGTTTTTTGTTTAGTTGTTTTTTGTTTGTTTGTTTTTTAAGAAACCTAATCAAATGGAGGGGAAAAAAAAAAAAGAGTGAGTAACGGTAACAAATATGTTTCCATAGACTGGGTACAGAATGGAATGTCATTCACACCTTTTTAGAATGACGAGGAATAGTGCAATAAGCAATCTTCCTCCCACAGTTCAATCACACAAAATTCGTGTTTAACTTGGGGTGGGACATATTGCCTGCAAACAACCCCATGGCTTCCCACAGTGATCCCTGAGTTTTTCTTTGCTAGGATTACTGCTGTGCTTAAGTTCTGACTGTTGAGATGTTATTATAAGGCACTTCTATTTACAATGATTCCAACTTAAAATAGAATTACAGAAATTCAGCCTCAGCCCAACATATTATAACTTCACGTTTGCTGCTCCAAGACTTCCAGGTAGTCAGGCTCAGCATGTAAATTAGCCTTGAGTTCAAAATACTCATTTTTAGTTTGTTCTAGAAAAACCTTTCTTGGCCTGGAGTACATGAGTGTCTCCATTAGCTGCAGCTCTTCATGTGTTCCAGGATAACGAACTTCCATGTCAGGCTGAAGCTGGACAATATTTTTCCTTAGGTACTCTGTAATCCCTAGTTGCTGCAGTTCTCTTTCTTTTTCAAGAATATTTCTATACAAGCAGCTAGCATCCTGAAAAGACAAAAATTCAGCAGATTGATCTGTAGCCTTATATTTGACATTTGGACCTGTAAGTGGTGAACTGCTCTCTCTTTCCAGGAGACTTCGGCGAAGATATTTAGAATTGTTAGCTTCTTTCTCACTTCCCTCCTCCTGTTGTTGTTCAGCATGCTTGGGGCTGAAAGATGGGCTGCGGTAGACTTGAACCATGGGGGTAACCATACGTTGCTCATAGAGAGTTGCAGCAGGGCGTTCTGTTGTGTGGTGTGTTGTCTTATGCCCATACATGCTGTACTGAAGGTGAACTGGGCTACTATCCCTCATCTGTTCATCTGCTTGTTTCTTTTTGCATCTTCGTCGCCGATGCAGAACAAGAACAACTATTCCTGCTGCGCAAAATACAATAGTTATAAACACAATGAGCAGTCCTAATATTAGAACAGAAAGTGGGACAGCATCTGTAAGGGACCGCAGGATGGTGTCTGCAGTGTTGGCAGTAGGAGAAGAAGTTGTCACAACTACAAAATTGGCATGAGTTGGTAGGGCTGGGCTGTTTATTAAATCTGGACACAAGACTTCACTGTTTAGAGATTTTAATTCTTTTTTTGCTAGATGCCATGGAGATTTACAAAAAATATCACCCATCATGGTATTCTTGCTCAGTTTTTGTATCCATTTTTGCAGCCCAACAGAGTCACAGGTACAATCCCAAGGGTTATCTTCAAGTTCGATTTGTACCAGCATATCCAGTTCATCCAAGACATTGCTCACAGGCAAATGAGCAAATTGGTTTGTTTTCAGATTTAATCTAGTGAGGGGAACACCTGAAAAGATATGAGGTGGCAAAGCCTGCAAAAGGTTGTTATTTAAGTAGAGAACTTTCAGTTTTGGCATTGCATTAAATGTTCCTGGCAAAACTTCTTTGATGGCATTATACTCAAGGTATAAGTATTCAAGGTGTTGAAGGCCAAGGAAGAGATTCTGACTTAGCTTTGTAAGATGATTGCCATTGAGATATAATTTTTGTAGTCTAGTCAGATTCATAAAGGAACCTTCCTCAAGAATTTCAATGCGATTGTTCCCCAGGTGAAGCATTTCCAGGCTGGCATAGTTCACCAGGTCTGATTTCAGTAATGTCTGAATTATGTTCCCAGCTAGAATAAGCTTTTTAGGATTTGGTGGAGGGGGTCCTAAATCAGACAAGCTTTCAATATTTCGCTCCTGGCAGTGCATAAGAACTCCTGAGAGCATATGGCTGGTGCAGTGACAAGGGACAGGACAATAGATTCCTGGAAATGTAGTAGGCTTTGAAGTATGAAGTACTAAACTTGGTTCCTTAGTAGGAGCTTTCAGAAGAGGAATCACCTTAGTCGATAGGTGGCTATCACTAAGAGAGGTGGTTACAACCAAGGGCAGTGACCCTGAAGGATCTTCAAGTTCATTGACAGGATGAGTGGGACAAAGTGACTCTTTTTTCAACCGGCTTAAGATGCTGCCTTTGATAACTGAAGGACTATTGCATACAACATCGCCTATGATTGACTGAGGAGGCATGTTTTCTAGCCATATCTTCAGCTGCAACAAATCACAGTTACAGGCCCACTTATTGTCTTCCAACTGAAGGTCTAGTATTCTACCAATATGTTCCAAAAAGCCAACATAGGGGAGTGTCTGTAATTGGTTTCCACGCAGATCTAAATGGGTCAATGGCACAAAACGAAATACGTTTGGAGGAAGATACTCAATGGCATTATCATTCAAAATAAGCACTTTAAGCCTGTTAAGCTTGCTAAAGGCACTTGCTTCAATCACTGTGATGAAATTGTTGTCTGCTTGAAGAAACTCCAAATTTTCCAATCCATTAAATGTATCTTCTTTAAGTGTTTCTAAAGAATTGTGATTGATATGAAGTTGCTTAAGAAAACTGAGACCATTGAAAGCCCCAGGCTCAATATCTGCAATGTTGTTAAAACCAAGATGTAGAGAGATAGCATTAACAAGTCCAGCAAAATCATTCACATGTAACATACTCAGACCATTGTTTAACAGATTAAGATGAAAAGGCCGTGATGGTGGGACATTTATTTCTGATATCATCTTGATGCCTCTTTCGTCACAGTTTATAATCATGGTATCATCTTTTTCTTCACAGGAACACAGACTCTGACAAGATCCTCTTACTGAAGACAAAGAAGGCTGTGACTGGAAAGGATTAGATGCAACCAGAACTGAATACAGGGTAAAAATCCAAAGCTTCATCTTGTCCAGCAGATTCTGTTAAAAAAAGGAAATAGGAAATAGGAAAAGTAATAGAGTCATGATTTCACAGGGTTTGGTTTGTTGATTTTGTTTTTTATTTTTTTCCTGGGGCGAGTGGAAAAAAACCCTGTTCTTAATGCTGGTCACTGAGATATGTCACCTTTTAAACAAGTGCAAAATACATCCAGCAAAAATTTTGAATTATTTTTTAATTAGAGAATATATATTTAGTTTAATGTACTGAATCAATAATCAGAATCATAAGGAGAAAACATCAGTACTTTCATGTTGATACCAAAAATATGAGATAATTAGGAGTGTGTTACTTTTATTTATATACTGCATAGACTTTCAGTGAACTGTAGTAATAACCTACTGTTCCAAGCAACTTATATAAAAAATAGTATAATATTTTTGATTGTTGTTTAGTCACCAAATAGCACTGCAAATTTTAAGAGTTCCTTGCTAAGTTTAACTTAATGTTATCCAGCTTCTGATGAGAAGAAATAAGATTTAGTTTGGTTGAAAAATGTGTTGTAAACACAAGCCCATTCAGTCAGGATACAGGGAATTTCTCTTTGGTTCTGCATTATGTATGGAAATCAAAATGCATTTCGTCTGCAACCCTTGTACCCACAAAGTGAAAATGAAGCAGACAAAGTAATTATTTTTCTTTGCTTAAATTTTAATGCATATGTTGTATTCTGCAAATACTTAGTGAAAGAGGGATGACAGCACATAGTAGTGTGACATGTTTACATATAAAAGGCACATAAAATTTTGTATATACAGTTAAAGTAAAAAAGAAGAGAGAACTGACAATACATTACATGTCAGAAGAAACAAGTAAACAATGGTAAACTTGTTTTAAGGTTAATATTAGACTCTTTCTAATCATTATCATCATCAATTACCACAAAAGTCCTGAAATGTATATGGAAGTGACTCTGCTTAACAAACTAAAAATTATCGATAGTATCATCTGTATGTAATGTAACATAATTATCACTTTTCAAGTTGATCTTGAACTTTGCAATGCCTAGTAAATTCATTATTATAATACAGCTATGGAGTCACAAGCAAAATTTAGATGTTTAAATCAGTCGTCTATCATTGGTTGGAATTAAGTGGTGCTACACTCCATTGGAGGATTCTCTGTTCTTTCTATCAAAGTTGTCTAATTAGCAACAAGAATGATATATGAAATAGAGTGAAATCACTTTTTATAATATTTAATTTAATATTTCCACATATCCTAAAATTTTTTAAAAATCATTAAAAAAATCTTAAAATTTAATAGATTTAAAACCCAGTAAATTTAATGGGACATGCTATTTATTTAAGGATTCTGAAGGAATCCATCTAAGCAGGATTTCTAAGTAATCCATCTAATAAAGGTAACTCGATCTTTCCAACTAAGTTTTTGAAACATTAAGTATAGAGTATCACTACACAACCAGCTCTGTTAATTTCTGAAAGATTAGATCCTTTTTTAAGGTTTACATGCATGAGCATTCTTATAGTGTGGCCACATGACTTGGCATCTCAATACATATTTAATTATTCTGTATCTTGGTTACTAGAAACAACATTTCTCAAGGCTTCCCTTAGAACGGACTGTATATGCAGGCACTTAAATGCTAGGACACACACACATACAAAAAGAACAACAGCAAATGTGTGCAGAGTGAATTATGTTTTTCTTCATTAGCAGCTCCTGATAAATGGGAGTAGAAGTATGAGTTTAGAAGTTGTAAGGGCAATTCACAGTGTGAGAAAACCTGTCCTTAAAAATATGAGCTTTTGTCTTTATTTCATTAGAAAAATATTTCTCATGTAACATCCCTTGAACTCCAGCTGCCTATGTTTAACATATATGACTTTAACTCTGCTTGCCCAAGAAGTATTGGATAGGACACTACCTGTCAAAATGTTATTTTGATATATGAAGAATAATTCTAGGATCATATTATACTAGAGATTTATTTTTGAGCTACATGCATCACTTTCCGTTCCAGTGACCCAAGATAAAAAATACAAGCCCTTGATACAGACATCAGCTTCAAACCTACTATATGACTAATTCAACTTTGTTCCTGTACACTTTTTCTCATTAAAAATTCCAGCGTCAATCTGCGTCAAATTCAAGCTGCACTTACAAAGCCCCTGAGCAAAATTAAATGAAAATAAAAAAAAAATAAAAATCTGAAAAGCATGTTGCATTCTAGTGCATATTGAGAAATTATGTTATATAAAAGAAAGCCTTCCTCTCAGAGATGAAAGTACCAACATTTGCAACCAATTGGAAAACATTCACATTTTAATCATTGTCATACTTCTGTGAGCAGCAATGCCAGAACTCCCTCTCAAACATATATGCACACACAATAAAAATTAATAGGAGAGTTGTATTCCTTTTTCTGTTTTGTTTTTTTTTTTTTTCTTTTTCTAAACACACAGAAATATGTAATGAAGTTCTCAGTGGGCTACTATTGTAAAATAAAAACTGCTTTCAAGTAACAGATGATTAGCATTTAACTGAAAGAATTCACAATAAAATAAAATGTAATTGAAAATTCTTGACAAAGCTGACCTTTCTCTGTTTCATGTGGTGAGGTTTTTCAGCAAATTCTACATGGCAACATAAGGTTTTTTTCATTTTAACTGATTTCATGTAAGTCACTGCTGACTGCATACTGTAACTAGGCTCTGTAAAAAATATCAGTCTTTTCTATGAGGCAAAGTTGAATACTTCCAGAATTAGTTACCTTACAGCTAAGGCATCACATGCTAGGTAAGTAATAATTGATGTGTCTTTACAACACTGGAATAACTTATTTTATTTCACTTGAGGTTTTATTTGTTCAGTTGTTTTAATGCAGCTATTTAAAAGATGTGTGTTGAAGATTTTCAAAGCCTCATGCTAAGAATTGGTAATTTCTAAAAGCCTTTCAGATTGTTTATTAAATTCTAAAGGGACCAACCCACCTGTCACGGATTTAAGACCACTCTTGTACTTTAGGAAATAAAAACAAACACCCATTCCTCTCCCCTCAAGGGATTCGAAAACAGTGTTCCCTTAATACACATATTCTACATCATTAGCAGTTTGAATAAATGTCCCTGGCAAACTGTTTAAAATACAGTATAAACTTGCTTAATATAAAAGTTATACAAAGTCACATAGAAAAATAAATTCAACTTGTACTGAGAAATAAAATTCTCATGTGCTAAGCTAATTAACTGGAATCTTTCTTACCTGTACAGCAGAAACACTCCCTGAAATACTCAGCAATGCACAGTTGGAGCAGCTGTTTCAATGCAATGTAAATTTTCCTGGTGAAAAATGCACACTTTCTTCCGAGTTTCACTTTGTTGCAAGCTCTAATAATACTACAGCTCCATAAAGTTAAAATCCTTGTTCAGAAGACAAAGTACAAAGCGTTCAATTGAAAAAAATCTTCCAGGCAGCCGTGCACATCAGACCATCCTGTAAGCAGTTGTCCTTTTTCCTCAATTAAAATTCACAGCATACTTCACAGCTAGGCTGACTTTTCTGCATATAGTTAACTGTTTGCAAGCATTTGGATGCAGTAAACAAACAAGATGCTCAGCAGAGCTTGACTTGATCACTTGGTTTGTCAGATTTTTAGATGCAAGCTGCTCCTGTGTTCTCTCTGTTCTTTCTAGTCTTTCTTGTTAGCTCAGTTTGTTATTAGTCAGATTGCCAGGGGCTGGGAGGTAGGCGTAAATAAAGAGACTTCTTGGCTTTTGACTCAGCCTTTAAGCCCTTCCCCACCAGAGAGCTTTAATCTGCCAATGTCATTTAATACAAGATACAGCTCCACCTTGAGACAGATCAGCTCCTCCTCCTGCAATTTCGCTCACCTCCTTTTTCCCTTATCTAAGTGAAGTTCAGAAAGTAAAATTCAGAGATTGCTTAAGAACTGTTAATGGCTGATTTTGCAAAACAGTAAACATCCACTACAGCTCTTGCAGTTTGTTCTTCGGCAGATCTTGCATTCCATTTGTATCTACAAATGCTTGCTTTAGAAACCTGAAAGCATTACAACCCAAATACATACCACAAAACATACCACAAGGGAAACCTTGTCCTCTGGAAAATATGTCTATCACGTTGAAGTGCAGAATTATTCAGATGTATAAATGAGACAGTACAGCTCCCAAACCAGTCCACTCAATGTGACTAGGGTAGGGACGAGTGTGTGCAGTTGCACATACTGTATTTCTGTGGGAAAAAAAATAAACTGTGGAATATTAGTGCTCATGCTTGCACAATGACTGCTGTCAGTCCTTTTTAAAACTGTCCATCTTGTTCTGTAGCAAGAAGACTGGGTTGATTGTGATTGTAATTGTCTGTTTTACAGATGTCGGCCACAGTGTGTTGGTATCTGTCCATGTGAGATTGTATTGTATTTGCATGAAACATTGCTTTGATAAAAAACAGTCTGGCTTGGGGGGAGGGCATTCTTAAAGGCATGTATCATGCTAAAGGTATTATTTTCTTTGTGCTCATACATAAGTAATTAGCAAATAGAGTAGGGCTACACAAAAATATTTATTCCATATTTGTTCTTATCCCTCTTTCACTGCATGGGATGGTTTTATAAGCTGCAAATGCTACTTGCTTGTTCATCTCACTGTCACAGAGTCACAAAACCTTTTGATGAGCAACAACAGACCTAGTGCTCCAGCATATTTACACTCTAGAGCATACTTTTTCAGTTTTGTTCTTAATGTGTCTTAAATTGCACTGCAGATTATTTACTACAGCCTCCAACCAGTCAAATTCTAGTAATTCCTTTTGTACCAGTAGCTCTTTAGGTGACCTCATTAGCTTTTGAAAGGGTATTGTAATGTACTGTTCCATGTGATGAAGGCTACCAAGATCTTGTTCTTTATATACACACACAGAGACAAAAATCCTTATATATAGGCACATGCATGTGTCTTAGGAGACTGATGTCCTCGGTACTTAATTTTCTAAAGATAAAATGTGTAATGTATCAAAATAATAAAAAATAATAAAACATTTCAACACATCACTTATTTGATTGTAATTTGCTACTTTCTATGAAACTTGTCACTCTATCTAGACCTGCAGACATTTCAATGTTAAAGCTCAAAGGTTCACAGCTATCTGTGACCAGCCAAACAAATGATTATATTCTTTTTAATTTTGAATTTATGCTTTTTAAGTCATATATATCTAATTTTTACTGAACATTTTATAAGTGTTTACACTTCACTTGTTGTTGGCTGTTTGATGTGGAGAATAGCTATTTATATAGATACTCACATTGGAAATGAAAACAATATCATTATTTTCAGTTGACATCCATAAGAGTAATACCTGAATACAAAAATATTTCCAGAGATCAAATGCTAAAAATAGGACAGCATTTTCTAACCCATCCTAACCTAACCATACAGAGTCAAAAACCTGTATGAAACAATGAGAATGTTTATTAATATTTTTCATTCCATAAACTACATATTTATGAGGTTTATAAAAATAGGGTTAATGATTGTTTTTCTACCACAATTTTATGAATCATTAAGCAGATTATTATAAAGAATGTGATGCTACAAGTGCATCTGCCTGGACAGTGTTAAACTGGCACAGAGTTTGTATCTTGTACTTCAAATATTCACCTTTATCAATTGCTCTGACAATTTTAAATTTTGTGAAGCTGTATAAATAAAATCTGAAACTGTCAGGCTTACTTACCTCTAAAAAGGCCCTAAGCTTCTATGTAATTCCTCTTTACCCCTTCACACAGTACGGCATCTCCACAGACCAGAAATGAGACCATACTATTTTAAATATACAGATATCATGCAGAACTCACTCACAGTGATTTTTTTTTCTTATTAATGCATAGATATAGAGAAATTTTAATGCTATTAAGCATGTAGATGTTGTATTAAACTCTCAAAAAAATGTTCTAATATTACATACCATGTTTTACTGAATTCTGTATTACATGATAAACTGTATAGTTTTCTTTACATGTATACATCACTACAGGGATGCCCATACAAAACAGTGAAAAGGTTTCTCACTCGATTTCAGTCAAGACTTAGTACTACATCTAGATTACTTTCCAAACTGTTCTCCATAAAAGGCAGAATTTGTTAATTTCAAATGGGGAACTTTGGCTTACAATTTACAGAATCATATTCCAAATGTGAATTTTCATGGTTCTCTCCTCATTTATTTATAATTTCAGTGTTTAAAAATAGTAGGAGAATAAGGACCTGCATTTGCTAGTTCAGTGGGAAGCAGAAGTCTCCTTCCCTATCATTTGCATCTCGTCATCATTTCTCAGAATGCACACGAGGATCCATTGGTTCCAAACAAGATGTAGGGGCCAAATAATATATCCTTCCTTGTCTGCAAGAAGCTGCTGGTCCTTATCGACAACTTCTCCTGTTGTATTTCTTGCAACATGAACCCTTTGAAAGCTGTATAGGTACTGGTCTGAGAGCTTGAGATACCATACTGAAAGGAAGGGTTTTGCTAGAATAACTAACGTCTGAATATTCAGTCCTGAGAGAGTCTGCTGAGGAACTCAAAGCCCATATAGTATTTATGAAAATTGCATGTGGAAAAAACAGTCATCAAGGCTAAGACTTAACTAAGTAGGATCAGAGAACATAACACAAACACACACACACACACATAAAAAACCAACCAAACAAAAATAATACCCTAGCTGTAATTGTGGGAGATACTAGTACCTAATATATTATTTAACTCAGGTACAGAACACCTATTTTCCTCACAGAACGATTATCCCTTTTTATGTATTGGGATAGGTCTTACTTAAAACCTTCTTCTGTTCTGAACACACTCTTTTTATGGCTTTTTCCATCATGAACACATTGCAATCATGTCAATAAAGGTCAGAATTTCCTCCTAAAAGTGATATGCAGAAGTAGTGGCCATTCTCTAGGAACTGACTTTCATTTTTACATGACTCTTATTGAGAGTCAATTCTCTGAAAAATCTCTGGAAAAGACCTTCAATTTATAAGAAAACAATCAGGTTAAAGGAACAAATTTCTGTTATTGTAATGCAGTCTGTAAGTAACTAAATTAACTTAGATCTATATATGCATACGTACTATACGGGTATACAAATCCTAAAATCATGGAGTCATAGAGGGGATCTTAAAGATCATCAAGTTCCAACCCACCTGTCACGGGCAGGGACACCTTCTACTAGACTAGACTGATCAAAGCCCTGTCCAATTTGACCTTGAATATTGGGGCATCCACAACTTGTCTAGGTAAACTGTTCCAGTGCCTCACCATCCACATAAAAAAAGAATTTCTTCCTAGCATCTAACCTAAACATACCCTCCTTCAGTTTAAAGTCTTTGCCCCTTGTTCTGTCACTACATGCCCTTGTAAAAATTCTCCCTCCAGCTTGCTTGTAAGCACCCTTCAGGCACTGGAGAGTGGTTAGGAGGTCTCAGAGCCTTCTCTTCTTAATGCTGAACTGCCCAAACTCTCAGCCTGTCTTCATAAGAGAGGTGCTGCAGCCCTATGATCGCTTTTGTGGCCCTCCTCTAGACTCACTCCAACAGGTCCCAGAGCTGGATGCAGTGCTTCAAGTGAGTGTCTCATGAGACCAGGGTAGATATAGAGATACAGTGATAGAGGATCACCTCTCCCAGCCTGTTGGTCATGCTTCTTTTGATGCAGCCCAGGATACAGCTGGTTTTCTAGGCTACACCTGCACATTGTCAGCTCATATTGAGCTTTTCATCCACCGGGACCCAAGCCCTTCTCCTACTCAGGCTGTATTTGGGCTTTGGATTTCCCTGACCCATGTGCAGGATCTTG
This sequence comes from Serilophus lunatus, assembly GCA_013399895.1. Classification (NCBI taxonomy): domain Eukaryota; kingdom Metazoa; phylum Chordata; class Aves; order Passeriformes; family Eurylaimidae; genus Serilophus; species Serilophus lunatus. The sequence goes on from VXBA01004713.1 coordinate 73,683, forward strand.
TTGAACTTCATGAGGTCTGCATTGGCCCACGTCTCAAGCCAGTTCAAGGTCCCTCTGGATGAAATCTCTTCCTTCTAGCAAGTCCAACACATCACAAAACTTGTTGTTGTTGGCAAACTTGCTGACGGTACACTCACTGTCCATGTCACCAACAAGGATGTTAAACACTGTTAGTGTCAATACCATCTCCTGATGATGATCTCCTGCTCGTCACTGGTCTCTAGTTGGACATAAAGATATGGACTACAACATTTTGAGTGCAACCATCCAGCAAATTCCTTATCCACCAAGTAGTCCATTTGTCAAATCCATGTTTCTCCAGTTTACAGACCAAGATGGTGTGTGAGGCAGTGTCAAATGCTTTGTATATTCAAGTAGACCAAGTCAGTTGCTCTTCTGTCATCTACTGATGCTGTAACCCCATCATAGAAGGCTACCAGATTTTAGGAAAACCATGTTGACTGTAACCAGTCATCTCTTTTCTATGTGCCTTAGCACAGATTTCATGAGGATTTGTTGTTCCATGATCCGTTTGTTGAGCACAGAGTTGAGACATTGACGTGTAGTTCTCTGGGTCTTCCTCATATATATATATATAAATAACATTGTAGGCATGGGTAATTACCATCATGCAAAACTCACATTCCCTGAAACAAATTATTTCAAGGAAAAATAGATGGAAGTTAATATTCTTTATATCTCATTTTTCAAGTTAAAAAGTCATATGGTCCTTTAAATATTCTGCTTGAGTGAAAAATGCATTTTATCCTACTATATTTTACAGCACAACTCCTTACAAAATAATGAATTCTTAGTCATTTAATGAAATATGATGCAGTGGAAACAGATGTAACCAAGTTATTTTCTCTTTCATATTTCTTCTTTAGTAATCCTGTTGTACTGTATTAGTCAGCTCATTGTAAATGTGTAAACATTTCTGTAATTTGCAGTACTTCCTTCTTCAGTATCTGTGCAATAGGTCTTGAATCTTCTTTATGTTTGTTTTTTTTTTACTCATTGACAGAGAACTCTCAATGCAAGATAATATAGGAAAATTTTAATATCTAAGTTAAAGACTTCTATCTTATTCTGAGATATTTTGTCTTGTTGGCAAATAGTACTGTAGTGACAAATGTTCTTTGATATGAATCAACCTCTTGGAACAGGTAGATTCTCCTTGCCTCTGCTTCTGAACTTTTGAATGTCAATTAAAAAAAAAAAAGTGCCTAAAGGTGACTGGTCTTTAGAGAAAAAAAGTCACCTGAGTATTCACAATGTTCAGTTATGATGAATCAGCTGCATATTTTTAAAAATGTGCTTTGCTTGCCAATGACCCAAGATCACACACACACAAAAATTGAGTCATGGTTTGGCATTACAAAGCATGCTAGCAGCATAAAAACTCTCTACTAATTGATTTGTACTTCCTTTCCTAGTAGTTTTTGCAATCCCAGTAGGTTTGTTGTCCATTGATCTTAATTCCCATAGGTTTAGACTGAAGTGATCCCCTCCACTATAACATAGCCCTCCAAAACATTTTGAAGCTGAATGAGACAAAGTGCCTTTTGTCCATGTAGAAGAGAAAATCCAGTGTGAAACCAGCCGAATTTCCATTGTCTTCTTTGGACTTTGACTTCTGATTACTTTGGACTTCTTGTCAATATCCTTTAAAGTATATTTCAAAAAAATTTCATTTAAAAAATGAGGAATGTTTTTATCTTCCATACCACATCCTTTAAAAATCAAAATTGCTTGGTCTTCTGTTCCAAAGATGGAGATTATAGGACACATACATATGCTGTATCAGTTTTCAGTGTACCTGTGATATTCTTTTTCAAAATTACAACTGAAAAGTTCACAGTTCTAGATGAAATGCTAACTTTTGATTCATTTGGCAATAGTTTTAAAAGTTTACTCCTAATACACAAAAGTGCCGACATGCTAATATGTCATAAACCTTTTTAAGAAAAAGAAGTAGAAACAATCTCTGGATGTGTGGTAATCAATAACCAAAACAGATGATATGACATAGCTTGCATATGTTTACATTTTTTTTTTTATTTTATTTTTTGTTCTTACAAAATTACTATTCTCATTCTTTTTCAATAAGTATGAATAAGAAAACATAAAATATTGAAATTGCTCTCAGAAACTATTTTATTTCCTATTGTCTATGAATAATGTATTAATGTTTAACATTAGTATCCTGTTAAACACAAATGAGTTTCTACATGCTGATTATTCTTAAGCTTATTCATGATAACATCTTCCTGTGCCTAACCTAATTATACAGCACATGCTACTGCTGTTCCACTAAATCCAACTAAAATAGGCAACTTGGAAAAAAACCTGAAGAGTAAAATTTGCAGGAGTCAATCAAGTTTGATATTTTACCAGATTGCAAATAGCCAAAGCATTCCGTTACTTTCTCTTGAGGCTACTATATCCATACTCAGTAAAATTCACAGACCCAGCACAAGCTTAATGAACTAGTGAATTATTATTTAAGCTCTGCTTTGAAGAAGATTTTTCTCTTCTTTCTGAGAATGCATAGCCTTTACAGAGGCACTGACCTGTGTTCTGAACTCCAGCTTTGAATATGTTATAAAGGAGCTGAAGCAAGTGAGCACACATGTTAAAGATGCTCTTTGGATCTGTAAAGTCATAGGTATTGTTCAAGACAGTAGTAGATCTTGACAACTGATAACATGCCCCTCGCCACCCTGACTTCTCAATACAGGATTTATAAAAGCTAATTTTCAGTCCAAAAGTTCATTAGTTAAGTCCAAGTTCAGTGATCTATTGTCCTTTTCTATTAATGTAAAATGTCAACATATCATGGTTGATTTGTGCTGTCTATATTGAGATGCCAATCTTTGGAATGTCCTACTCTGCAAGTCACTGTAATTCATTGAGATATCTAAAACTTAGCTGTCCTAGGTTTTCAGGTAACAGTGTATTCTGGATCTGTCCAGGACGCAGTCACAGCAGTCTGCATCGTGTTGTGTTATACATTCATGACTAAACCAGCATAAAGTCTTCCTGTTCTTCCAACTCTGCCCCATAGTAGGTAGGTTGAGAGTAGGCAAAAAGTTGAGAAGGGACATAACCGAGACAGTTGACCTAAAGTGACTAAAAGAATACGCCATACCATATAGTGTGATGCTCATCAATAAACGTAAGGAGAGGGACATTTTGGGGAAAATGCCTATTGCTCAGAGGCAAGACGGGCATAGGTCTATTCATGTGAGGTGATGACTGATCGCCTTCACTTATTTTTACCTGCCTCTTTCCTTCATTTATTGAATTATTTGGTTTTTTCTCTTGCTCTTTGTATTCACTTCCCCATCTCAGGGGGATTGGAAGCGAGCAAGCAGCTGTGTGGTGCTTAACTGCCTGTGTGTTAACACACAACAGAGGGGTAAAATAGAGATTTATGTCTCTAAATTCATAGTGGCCATGTTCCTCTTTTGCACAATATCTGAGTTGTCAGGATTTTCAGGAAGTGCTAGAACTGGAAAAAAAAATCTCCTTATTTTGATTTTACGCCTATAGGTAAAGTCATTGTTCTTTAGTGCAGTTGGTGTATGGATGAATAAAAGCCGAAAAAGAACTGGTCTCTAATCAGAAAAAGTAAAAAGTATGAATATGCCTAACTACAGATACAATTCAGGAAAGGTGAAACAAATATGCTCTATGACCATGCTCTTACATGCAGCTACCTCCTTGAGTATACTTTCTTAGTTTTGCATTCTGCCACGTAACCATACTCCTTGTTTCCACTCACACTATTATCACAGAGCAAATAGAGCACTTTAATAAAATTCATTCTACTAGACTTAGAACCATGTTCAGCCATTCTGTCAAAGCTGGAAAAAGACATAAATCCACACCTGCCAATGATCTAATTTTTGGATTCTATTCTCAAGTAGATACTTATTTTTAGAAAATAGCTTTTAAAAAATCTAAGAGTCATGATAGTTGCTATAGAAATAAACACATTAGGTAGGAGAAAAAATCAACAAAAAGTAGGAAGTATGCAATTTCCTAAATTAAAAAAAAATAAAAAATTAGAAGTTTCCAGGGGACTTCCCTTTAGTCAAGAAAGAGCATAGCTGTATATAAGCCCTTTTTTTTTTTTTTTTTTTTGTTGAGATATATCAGATTTCTCTTTGAAAAATGTCTGCCTAAGGTGCATAAAAATGTTGAAAAGCATTGAGAGGTGTTTTTTGGTCACTTCAGCATGCTATACCAATACCTCGCCTTGTAATTTTGATGGCACAACTTCAGGCTGACATAGTTGAGTTCAGTTTCCAAAAGAAGAATAGACTTATATAAATTTATTTAGCTTCTTTTGGTTGGTTATTTTTTTTTGTTGTTGTTTTTTTTTTTTTTTTATCAGATAATGCAGACTAAATGAACCTTTATATTCATTTTTGAGGTAAGAAAAGGAATTTCCATTCATATAAGACTACATCTTACCTTGAACTGTCATTTGTGGTCTGGATGTTGGACTAGGAAGAACGTTTACTACAGCAAAAGCAGATATTTTTCTTCTGTAAAAGGGAAGAAAATCCTCTTTAGGCTGAAGAAAGAAGAATTCAGAAAGAAGAATTTAGTGTCCTCAGAGGTAAGGGATAAGGACTGGAGCAGGAATATTTCCACTGAAGAAAATGCAGAAAGTAGGTCAGGAAGGGTGAACTTTCTGTTCTTTCTTCTATTAAAGAAGACGAGAATAGGGGACAGTAGTGACTTTATTGAGAGAGTTCATCTCACCAGCTGTGCTCATTTTGTTGCATACCTTTACCTTTCTTCAGTGATACTGACATGTACAATAGACAGGAATACATACATTATTTCTCCTTTCAAAAATCTATTGCCCCACACATTACCTGCTAGGTACCTTGCCTATGTATAAAGTCTTTTATGAACATTTAACCTCATTTTTATGTGGGATTTTATAAACCATCAACTTTGTTTAGAACTTATAATAAGGGCAACTTCTGAACTGATTTTCTGACTTTTCTATAAATCTTTATCTGACTTAAAAATCTAACTACAACTGACTATCTACTGGCAACTGTGGAATGTCATGTGGATTTCACGGAGTCTCAGACCATGAGCAAGTGTGAACTTCACTGTAGAACAGCTACTTAGTCAGTAGCAGGGACTGGTATTCTGCATGACATCAGGGATGTACTTCTTTCATGGAAATTACTTACAGCATGTTAGTCACTATCTCAGTCCAATTAATAATGAAGAATATGAACAGTGAATTAATACAAAGTGCTGTGCAATGTGCAGTGTAACCTGACTGAATAAATATATACTATTTCTCCCCTTCTGTTTTCTGGTTGTAGTTAAGAGTTTTTTTGAAACAATTAGTTAAAACTAACAAAATGAACAATATTTTTTCAACTGAGAGTGCCTTTATTGCATATTGCATGTCTTAATTAGAAAAATAAATTTCTATAGTTCTGAAAATGTTTTTCCTTTTTGGAGTTTTTTTCTGTGTAAATGATAACCATATGTTTTGCAAAACTGAAATTGTTCTTTTTCATTGATTTTTTAAGTCTTTCAGAAGTCTGTCCTGCACATAACTGGGATTTTGATGGGCTAATGACTGAAATGAGGCTATTCAAACCATGAAGCAGGTGGAACAGAGAGGTTGCAGGGTTTCCATCTTCAGAGATACACAAATCCTGATTAGACGTGTTCCTGGTGAAACTGCTGTAGCTGATCCTGCTTGAGACAGGGAAGGTGGATTCGATGATCTAAGCAGATTCCTTCCAACCTCAGTGATTCTGTGATTTTGTGGAATGCTGTGAGAATAAAAATCTGTTGGGTTCAGAATGTTAAGGCACTTTAAAATAATCCTCAGAACTGTGTCACTACATCTCAGAACATAATAATTAGTGTGTAATTGGTCTTATTCGAAATCATGTGCTGTTGTATGCTTTCTCTACCATATATAAAAACAATACTTTAATTTTCTTAAAATGTAGTGTAAAATATCTTAAATACCATATTAAAGTAATATAGTTCACACTAAACAAATCATGTGATGTTAACTTAGAGAAATTCCAATATATTAAGAAGCTCATTTAACACTAACTATTATAAGTAAATGTTCATTTTAAAAGTATTACTATTCAATCTTAGAGGCCTCTAGAATGCACTATTAATATTTATCTATTTATTGTCTGGAGTAACACAGGAAGTGATTCCCTCATAATTGAAAATAATTACCTAATCCATCTTTGAAAGAGATCATTTTAGGGGAAAAAAATGTACGCCATGAATGGTATTTTTCTTGATATTTCTTATTCCAGTCATGGTTTAACTCCAGCCAGCAACTAAGTACCATACAACCCACTTGCTCACTACCTAAGCATCAGCTCCTCCAGCAAGCTGCTTCTTTGTTCTAGTGCTGTGCCTCTTCCCAGCTTCTTGTGCACTTCCAGCCTACTTGATTCTCACAGCCTGGGGTGCTGTGAGAAGCACAAAAAGCCTTGACTGTGTAAAGCCCTGCTCAGCAATAATGAAAACATCCCTGCATTACCAACACTGTTTCCAGCACAAATCCAACACAGCTGCATGCTAGATACTGTGAAGAAAATTTTCTCTATCCTAGCCCAAACCAACAAACCAGTACACCAAACAGGTAATCAGAACTGCTGTCAGAACTGCTAAGATATTAGTTTATGCTCTTTTAAAAAAATGCCTGTAGTTCAGTGACATTTAGGAAATAATTTTGGAACACACTTTATTATTGAGGCTATTTTAAAGAAAATATTTTTCTTATCAAAGGATGAGAGTCTAGAAACGCTGGATACTTTCAATGAACTTCTAGCTAAAATATGAACCAAAGCATAAATTCATATAGAGTCTAACTTGAAGATCACAAGTCTTCTGCCTAAAATTGATCAAATTAATTCAGTTGTCGTCCTAAAATACTCAAGTAATTGTACTGTGTCTAAGACACAAAAGAAGCAAACTTTGAAAATCAAGGGACTAATGTCAGTACATTGATTATCAATCATCTTTCACAGCTATTCATCATAAACACATACATTCCTTGAAAAATGACTAATCTGAAGCTCAAGCAGATAGGCTTTGATTAAACTACATTACACTTGCTTATTGAAACACCATAAATGGAATTAGTCAATCTCTATTAGCTGAGTGAATGCAAGTAGTGTATTTTTCCAGCCTAGCAATGCTGTTACATTTTGTTTTCAAGTCTCTACATTAATTAGTTCTCTATTTCAGTTAATTTCTTTTATTCAACACTGTCAGCATTATGCTAGTTTTGTGGGTTTTTTTTAATTTTCTGTAAATACAAATTAAATTTTATGGCTGCATGCATTTAATGACATGTCTTTTTGAAATTGTGGAAACATCAACTGTTCAAGGCCCTGAACATTAATTCATTGATTTATTATTTATATAGTTGGTAAATAAATCATAGTAAGTAACAATAAATGTCTGAATTTGAACTTTAGGCAGCAAATAAAAATAATTCACTGTGGGTAATTAAAAATAATATATTATATTTTATACACAGGTATCTCCATATAATAGCAAAGATAAAGAATGTGTTGACTATACACTACCTTGCTGCTCTCCAGCTGTGCATCACTTTTTCCCAGGTGATGTTGATTAGGATTCACCTGCTGAAAACTCAAGATTACCATGGAAATAAACAGGAAAAACACCCACTGAATTTTACCAGATCTTTTGCTGACCCTAGAGAGCTACTGGAAATGCATTTGTTTTGGGGGATTTTTTTAAGTTTCCAGTTTTTAAACAAGTAGTTGACCAAATAGTGTTGGGTAATATGCTACCATTAAATATGTTCACATCTGTCCCAGTATTAACTTGGAGTTTTAATTTTTCATCTTTAATTCTATGAAACTTTACGTGCAAAGGAAGAATAAAACAACCAAGCAAAACACTGCTACCCAATGTTCTATATGATATTAAGAGCTACTCAGAGTATGTAAAAATTGTTTTATTAATCCAGTGTAATGCATCATAGAGATAACATATGGAGGAGCAGTTTTTAAGTACAGATCAGTGAAGTATAGATCACTGAGATACAAATATAAATTTTGCAAAAATCTGTTCGTTTGTAGAAAGAACACTAAGCAAGCTGCAGAAGGCTGATGGGAGGTCATATTACAGACTACTGCTTTATCAAGTAAAGAATAGGGAGCTGATAAGAGCTACAGTAATAAAATTGCTTTCATATTTTCCAGTTTATATTAAAATATATTATAATTAATTTTGCGTCACATTTTACTCACCACCACAGCAAATATCATCACTTGTTCTTCATAATGTGTTATTCCTTTCTAACTGAATAAGAATTTACATCAGAAGAATGGTTCAAAAGGAAAGGAAAAAGATCTTATTAAGAAGTTAGATGACTTTTTTAAACTACAGTGCTCATTATATTGCCTTATTTTTAGTATACATACATGTTGATAATATACAATCATTATTATGGCTCATTTTCAACTGTTTGTCTTTGGGATTGGAAAGCTGGGAATTCAATAGAGATACATTTTCATTCTCTATTCATTCTGAAAATGTACAAGTATTTGTCAAAATGGAAAGTTAAAGATTCTTTCTTATGAGAAATATTGTGCATAGATTCAAGTGAAGACTGAACTTGCCGCAAAGGGAGGCAAGATTGTCTTAGATTTATAGATCAACATCACCCTCTTCTGGCAGCACCTCTCAACTAAAATCTCATCAATGGACAGCTTTGAAAATTCTATAAGACTTTTTATATTGATTTGAAAATATGGACATCACTTTTACTAATTCAAATAATATGTTTAACTTACTGAAGAATAACTTTTTTCTGTGGATAATTATAATCCATAAAAGTAAAACTCCTGGTTCTGAGAGTTTATCAATTTTACCACCATGAATTTAAGCTATTCTATTTTAGATTTATCAGCTTTCAGACAGTTCACCACCCATATTCAGTTTACACTGTTCTATTTTAATCACTTAGAAAAATCATTATTTATTTTCTCTATTGATTACTCCAGGATTACGAAAGGTTAGGGTTAGGAATAAAAAAACCCAGAGATTTATTATAGTTCAAATATAATAGGGTAAAGTGAAGAAAATGCCTCTTGAAATGCTGGGGAGAGCAATAAATAATCTATTTAGCTTACCAACTTGATTTATACATCATTGAGGAATAACAGTTTTTCCTTCTTTCTATTTATTTGCAAGCTCTTTGGAACAGCTTCTTTTGCACTTACGTATTTTCCATTACAATCAAGTTTCACATTCAACAGCTATCTGCAGAAAACATAAGAGTAAATATGTTGCAAAGGTCATCTGGAATCCATTTCTGTTAGCATCTTACATATTAGTGATTCCAAGAATAAGCATGTGGATTTGTAAATTGAAAATAAATGACCTCTGGCATGAAGTTTTTTCATGGCCCAACCTGTTTTTCACAACAGCCAAATGACAAATCTTTGACTGAATTGGAACTTGGTGTTAATATCAGAAAGTATTGTCATTATCTCTACAATTGTAAATAAAATTTCATGAAATAATGTATTTGTTGAAATATTTTGCATGTCAGTATGCAACAATCTAGAACAGATTAGAACTTTTTTACATTTTTACCCTAATGACATGAGAAAGTTTTGCCATTCACTTCTCTGAATCAGTATTTTCATTTGAAAAGTATAAATATGCATGCTACTGCTTATCTCTTCCGTACCTGAGTTTTGGTGATTATATTCATAATTTAGTTTTTTGTTTGTTTGTTTGTTTTGTTTGCTTGCTTAGTTGGCCTTTAACTTGCATTCTTGCAGATTAAATAGTAAAATCAAAATATTAAAAAATATCCCTTTAGGAATGAGTGTGACAATTATGAAAATTAGAGTTCATTTAAATTAAATCAATCTCTCTGATTATTCTCTGTATTTATTCTTACAGTAAGCAAACAAGGATATGGAAGTCTGGTTTTGCCTTGTACATCAATAGTAGAGTGGAAAAAATGGACTCACATGTTATCAATAGTTAATTATACCTGTGTCTGCAAAAGAAGACTACTGAGAAATAAATAATCATATAAATAAAATGACCAATCTGAAGAAACAGCAATAAATCATGGCATTGAATTTGTTTTCTGCATTCCCTGAAACCTCACCTCTAAATTCTGTTAAAGTGCCAGTTTATAGTATTCCTGATCAGAGACAATAAATCCCAATTCCTTGAATTCATGGACTAGAGTAAGATTTTGTGTACCTCAATCAGAAAGTTCTCTCCTTGAGTCTATCAGGAATGTTAGTTTATTCGGGAATAAGATTATTTGCAAGGTGGTAGTTGCATTACTGAAAAATGCCTCATGTAGATGAATTGGGATGTCAGGTTACAAAAGAAGGAGGGTATTACTTGTAATAAACATTTAGTGACACCATATACAATCACTTTTTCTTAATATTTAATTTTAAAACAGCACTTTTGTTTTAAAGAAAGATTTTCATTTGAGTTTGCAAGCTTTTTTTCCTACTGACATACTTATGTTTCTTTCTTTCTATTGAAAGTAGAATTGCATTCCTCTTTCTATTCCTCTCTTCCATCCAAGAATCTTCAAGTTCTTGAACTACAAAGGGCATTTCCAGCATTGTTGAAAATGTTTGCTAAAGTAATTCACTGATTAGACAGTGAGTTCAAGATTTTCATGAAGAACAACAGAAAATAACATAGAAAAGTTTAAATAGTTATCTTTTCTGGTCCTGTTCTTTTTAAACAATGACCTTTTGGCAGATAAGGAGCCCATGAAACTGATGACATTTCTACATACTTTACTGAAAAAAAAAAAAACAAACAAAAAAACCCCAAAAAATCAAAAATACCACAACCCTGGGTTTTGTTTGATTTACTAGTTCAACCTACTTAGAGAATGTGAGATTTGCCTCTTTACACACTGCTTCATACTAAACCTTGATTAAGATTATCCACAAATGAATAATTTTCATACTTCTAATACAGTAATAATCTCTGAAATATTATAAACTATTGATTAAGGGAAAGCCTCATAGAATTATAGAATAGTTTGGGTTGATAGCAGTTATTAGCCTTTGATGACCTGCTAGCTCTACTTTTTTGCTATAATAAGTAACAATAGTACCAAGTAAATACAACAGTAGATTAACTACAATTTAAGTGTTATTTCTTTATTTTAAATATTCTATTACACTCGCTGTTACTGAATTATCTGAGTTCAGTGTAATTCAACAAGAATATTTTTTCCTTTTTCTTTTTTTAGCTGACTGTCGTGTATGTTTTCTTATATTTCTATAAACTTATTGTGATGGTTTTACCACTAGGGGACGCAACAGGACGAGAGACAGAGATGCAACAGCAAACAGGTTTATTTCTATGGGGCTCTGTAGAATTATAGGACTCTTCTAAAGGCACTAAACAGATACAACGAATAACCACCTGACAATATCATGCAATAATAAAAAGAAAACAAATAGCAAACTGCTTCTCCAAGCAGGCTGGTGGACAGAGGAGCAGGGGGAAGGAAGGGAAAGCCACCTTGAAGATGGTATCTCTCAGCTTTCGGATCAACTGAAAGACAAAAACAAAAACAAAAAAAGAAGCAACCCCTCTCTGGGAACCCAAGGGGAAAAACACCACACTGTGTTGTTGCTGAGTGATCTCCTGCTGCCACTGTCAGAGCTCTGGTGGTGCTGTGTGGTAAGGCGAGCCAGGAGGGACCAGGAGGAGCCGCAGTCCATGTCATCTGGAACACAACGAGCTGGCGAAAAGGGAGATTTCCAGGTTTTGTGGCTGTTCAGAGCTGTCTGATCTCATGTGAAGTGGGGCCAGCATTTCCAGGCATGGTACCTTCCTATATGGTGGTTGCACTCGGCACCGCTCTCCTCCAAGATTTTGTCATGAGGCCAATATGACGTTTCCTGACAAACCTGCCTACATGGCTGCTTGTGCTGGGAGGAGAGGGGCTGCTGCCGCTGCCCTGCCAGTGCTGGGGATGCCGGGGGCCAGGGGGCACCACCCGTGGGCTGCCCCCGCTGCCACGGGACTACTCTGTGTGGAGGAACCGGGGACAAGCCACCACTGTCGGCATGGCTGCCAAGGCTGTCGGACCCTGGAGAGTGGACTAGGAGTTGCCGAGGGCCGGAGGGGGCTCTGCCACCCCTCACGGGGCCAGCGGGGTTGAACCTTGCATGGCCCTGGGGCTGGGGAGCAGACAGAGGCAGCTTCTGGCCCTGCCCAGCCCCAGGAGAGAGGATCAGCGGCTGCTGGGCC
>VXBA01004713.1:86063-109019 GCA_013399895.1 Serilophus lunatus
TGAAGCCAACGGGGCCGCATCATGCTGATGTGGCTCCCCCCAGGCAGGGAAACGGGCCCTCCCCCCTTCCACACCAGAGCTTTTTCCGAGCTCACATGGCTGGAGAAGGGCCCCGTCTGGCTTTGGGGGGGGGGGGCCATATAGCCCCCTGGGTGGGCCTCGCGGCCAGACAAAGCCTAGAGGGCCCACACGGCCCGGAGGAACCCCTGTCCCCTGGCATGGCTGCTGGGGGGGCCCCATGGTGAGGCACGGCCCTAACCCGGGGCCAGCCCGCAGAGCCTGGGGGTTGCTCCCCGCAGGGAGTGGGTGGAGGCAGCTCCAGTCCCTGCCCATCCCAGGAGAGAGGGGGGGCAGGAGCAGAGGCTGCCCCCTCGGGTGCTGGAATCAGCCTCACCCACTGTTTTTCGCTCTACTTCACTCCTGGGAAACAAAGAAGAGGTTTTAACAGGCGAACGGACAGACAAACATTTCCCCTCCCCTCAGAAAACGGAAAACTTCAACTTTAAACCCACTACACTTATCCAATACATTAGATATTTTAATTTGTTGTGACAAACGTGCTCATGTTGAATTACTTGAAAGTTGAACCAGTACATAAAGAGAAGTCACGGTATATGAAACAGAATTATCTTATTTCCATTAATGAACACATTTTTATCCAATTTAGAATTTGGATTAACAGGAATAATCCTTTCTTAATGAGTTTTTTGATCATCTGTGTGTTCTCAGAGTAAAGTACACAGAAGACATTTGATCAGATAGTGTCTATCTTAACAAATTTGTTTTCCTTATAACTCTTTCTTTTTTTTCCTCCTATGGGATTCGGGTCTCTTTCATTCGTATCTTGCTGTAACTTCTGGTAAATTTGAGAACCATTTGTTCAGTATGTGAAAAAAAAAAATTACTTTTCACAAAAGTGATAAGCAGAAATAGAATTCTTCAAATTAGCCAGCATCCTGAAATTTTTTATATATAATACATATATATCTGTGTCTGTATGTCTGTCTGTGTGTGTGTAAGAGTTTTCTCCCTAGAAATCTTGTAGATATCATAATTTGTCTTCTAATATTGACTTACAAATTTCTTTACACTGTCAAGCCTCTGAAGGCATCATTAAGACTTAGTGACTTGGGTCAGCCTTACCTAGAACACTCTTATGATGGACCCCTTACTGAGCACCCTGTGTTGCTGCTATGGGGCTGCAACCCAACAGTAAGGGCAGGGCCTGCACTGGGATCATCTGGTCTCCATGCTGCTTCTTGCTGGGAGCAATCTCATTACTTCTATTCTCTGGCAGGTGATATCAGGTCATATAGTCAGTTAGGAAAAACTAGTTTTGAAGTAAAATGAGAACAGAGTAATATCAAGGACAAGTAGAAAGCACTGTATATAATATCTTTGGAAGAAATACAAAACAGCAAAACAGCAATAAAAGAGCAAATTTGTACAAGTGCGTTTGCAAGCCTGCAAGAATGATCCTAACTAGATCCTAGGGGAGGGAATAAGAAACCATGAATGCCATATTTTTCTTGACAAAGAACTTCAGATGTTGAACACTGTAATGCTCTCCCACATACCACTTGAATGGAGCCACCAACCTTAGGACTTTAAGGAGCAGCAGAGTGGTGAGCATATTAGCAGGAAGAGGGGTATGAAACAAGTGTGCGCATAACAGCTTTAACTGCGTTATTATTCGTTATTCTTCCACAACAATTAGATGAGGACTAAAACTGATTGGACTCTTAAAATCTTATTTCTATTAACAATAAATTCTTGATTGTCAGTATCTGAAAAATGTGCTTCATCTTTACCTGTAAACCAGATTTTGTGTGTAACACTAAGGCTGGTCCTGTTGCTAGCATAGATGCGCATGTTTACCCAGTATATCCTTTGTGGACCTCAGATGTCTTCCAAACGTTGCAGCTTTCCTGTAATTGGACCACCACAGCTGTCAAACCCTTCTGAATTACTCAGATAGGCTAAGTTGTTCATAAAGCATTAACAGTTTGTGTTCAGGTAACTGAATTGAATTCCAGCTCTCCACTGACTATTGAAATGGGACAAGAAAACTTATTTGTTTTAATCCCTGAGCTGCATTTCAGAAAAAAAAAAAAAAAAAGACTGTTTAGCAATGTATAACTGAATAGTACAGCAGTACAGAAAATAATTCACACTTGTGCTATTACAAAATTAATTTTAGCATTGCAAATATATTTTCATAGATACTATATAGACATCAGTTGGCTAATATAAAATAATTAGGTTCATGTTTATAATGTGATTAAGAGGTTACATTATTTCCAACTTATTTTCCAAATTTTCCTGAGAAAATGTAATGAAATAAAACACAATGGTAAGCACTTACACATTTATTTAAATATTTCTATATGTATAGAGTAAATTCGTCTTTAGGTATTCAGAAGGATACTCTATATAAAAGGAGTTTAGTATTAATATGTTCAGTTAACAAGCTATGAAATAAACCATACCTAAAATATATGATAAAATCCACTGTAATTTAGTTCAGTAAGCATAGCAGTCTGTAGCAAATGTTCTTCTCCCCGCAGGACGTCAGGAAATACTACTTTCTTTTTTCTCTTTTCTAAAAGCAATTAGCAGTACGTTTTCCTTTCACAACTATTTTATCATACTTATATTTTCTTCTCAGTGTCTTGTTCTATTATTGATTATATGTCTCATAAGTTATTTTGCAATTATCTTAAATTATGTCCTTAGTAATTTTTTAATTATTTTGACTCACATATCTTAATTAATGGCATTCAAATGAATGCTTGTATTTGAATCCATCTTACATTCCTTTGTAGTCAATAATTAATCAGGAATTCATTAGCAGTCCAAAATTACTATCTTCTCAATAAAAAAAAAAAAAAAAAGGCACTTCTGAAAGAATGTATTTAAAAAGCTATCTGTCTCTGCCCTCTAGTGGTCGTGTCTTTCCTCAGTCATATCTTAGAAGAAAAAAAACACACAACACAACTGGAGAAGTCAAATCCTCATTGATTTCAGCTTGTTTCATCTAAACTTATGTAATTCAATCAATTTTTTTTTTCTGGGTTTTTTTGCAATGCCTATAGGCTCATGCTTCCATACTTTCAAAGTAAAAACCCAGATTTTTATAAAACAATTTTTCCATATTTGGTTTAAATGACAGTAGTTTTAAAATTATGTTTTACTCTAGTTTTAATAAAGCCTTTTATGTAATTTTCAGTTTTGAAGCAATGCATCATGGGAAATCATACTCCAAGTCGTTCAGGGCAATTTGCTAGAAATTTCTTTTTTTCCCCTCTAAAACATACTCTTAAAAAAAAAGAGGGAGGAAAAAAGGAAAAGAAAAACAAAGACAAAACCAAAACATTTTGATATAGTAATTATTTTATTAAAATAAATGTAATAAAAGTGTCTTACAACTTAAACCTATATAATTTGTTCTTTAAAGGAAATCAAATCCAAACTACTAGCTTAACATTAGTGAGAATCTTCCCTACCTGCAGTGTCCTTTCTGATAGGCTTCTGCTTTTAGGTTTGAGGTAAAGAACCATTATCTGGCTGGCAGCCAACTCTCAAAATCCTCTTTTGAGCCTAGGAAGTCTTCCACACCACTAAGACCTGTCTGACAGTTTGTTAATCCTCTCTACATCTCAGATGAGATGCAAGTGAATTCCTCCTCTGCTCCATATCTGTTAATTCTGCCTGCTTTGGACTATGGACTTTCATTGAACCTTCTCTTCAAGTTCAATTGCTCTCAATAGACAGGAGAAGCCTCCTTCATTTGGCAAGTTTCACCTGACTTTCTTTTGCTCTTTGGAGCACAGATTCATAATTTCATTTTGAAGAAAGCTTCAAAGACATCAATCCTCGATCAGTAAAAGCAAAGTGTATGTCAAATCCAGATGTTGTCATTTAAGGACTTGCCCTTTCACCCTTCTAAAATCATCAGGGATGAAGACTACACAGCCTCTCTGGGCATTCTATTTAAGTATTTGTTCACTGTCATTGAGAAGACCTTTTGCTTTTTCCTCTTGTCATATGACTGAATATTCTGGAGGAGTCCTGAAGCTAAAAGACTGGCACATGACATGAGCTCCTTAATCAGATGTTTACTGTGGGTATCTGATCACTAGTGGTTTTCCCCAGAAGTCAGTTTTGGTGTCAGCCCTGTTTAACATCTTTATTGATTATTTTGGTGAAGGGATTGAATACACCCTTAGTCCATTTCCACATGACACTGAGTTAGATGGGAGCGTTGATTTGCTTAGAAGTATGAAGGCTCTCCAGAGAGACCTTGACAGACTGGATTTATGAGTCAAGAAAAACTGCATGAGGTTCAATAAGGTGAAGTGTCACATCCTGTACTTGGATCACAACAATACCATCCAGTGTTATGGGGTTGGAGAAGAGTGACTTGAGAGCTGCTTAGCAGAAAGGGACTTGTGGGTGCTGGTTGATAGCTGAACATGAGACAGCAGGTGGCCAAGAAGGACAATGGCTTCTGGTGTGTATCGAGATTACTGTGGACAGCAGGAATAGGGAAATGGTCATCCCACTGTACTTGGCACTGGTGAGGTGACACATTGAGTATTGTGTTCAGTTCTGGGCCCCACACTTCAGCAAGGACATTGAGGTGATGGAGAATGTCCTGAGAAGGGCAATGAAAGTGGTGAGGGGTCTAGAAAACATGTCTTATAAGCAGTGACTGAGGGAACTGGGATTGTTTAGTCTGGTGAAGAGAAGTCTCAGGATGAACTTCATTGCTCTGTACAACTACCTAAACGAGGTTGTAGGGAGGTGGGAACCAGTCTTTTCTTCCATGTCCCAAGTGAAAGGACAAGATGAAATGGCCTTAAGTTGTGCCGGGGGACGCCCAGATTAGATAGTAGGAAAAAAAATCACTGAAAGAGTTGTTAGGCATTGGAATAATTTACCCAGGGAGATGGTAAGTCATCATATCCTGAAGTATTTAAGAGGCATCTGCATGTAGCACTTGGGGTTATGGTTTAGGGGTGGTTACAGTGGTGACAGGTTGATGGTTGGACTGAATGATGTTGAAGGTCTCTTCCAATCTGGATGATTCTGTGATTCTGTGTGATTCTGTTATGGGCAGACTTCAGCTGTAGAAGCTGTACTTATTTCTTTTCCATTGTCTAACAGAAGCAGGGATATCCCCATGTACTTTGGTGATGTCATTAATGGTCACATGGATGAGCAGCAAGAAGTGCTTATCCAAGTCCTCAGTAATTTCTCCACACATCCTGAATACAAGACCCTAAGAAACAGCAAAACCTGTTAGACAGCCTAGAAAGAGAGCAGATAGTGCCTTCAACCTAACCCCACCCCCACCCTACAGAAGAAAGTCTTCAGACAATATCACAGACTGCCCTGTCTTTGTATCAGACCATACTTGGCTTCCTGATATGCCTTTCCTGGTTAAAGTTGTTCCCTCTTGCCCACTGCCAGAGTTCCTCTTCTGTACAAGCGTGTCTGCAAGAGAAGAAAATCTTGCTGCCGGAAGAGCCAGTCTTTCAGCCTGCCCCAAACTTGTAGCCTTCAAGCTTCACTGATTCAAGCACAGACTTTCCTAGCAAGGCAAGGCTGAGGCTGTTAAACCTCCAGGATCTTCTTCCTGCTGAGGCCCACTCTAATGTTTTGAGGACTATCAGACCTCTTCACTAAGTGACTCAGTGCCTATGTTAACTTAAGAGTGACAGATAAAAAATAGAGAAGCACAGAATGAAGGGGAGAATCAGCTTTACTGGCGATGTCCAGTGATCCAAAGAGAAAAATCATAACAATGTCCCCATTTTTATAACATTCAGATTGCCCTCCCCCCCATACTATCTAACTAAAGTCCATTTTACTAATATGTTCCCTAAACACCCAACAGGATGATCTCTTGTTACCTATCTGCACCCCAGCTCAGCCCCTTGTAAGCCTGGAAGCCTAACTCTATGTTTTGACTTACTTCCCCACTTGTCTATACATAAGAATGCAAACACACTGGAACACAGGTTCTTCTGGCCCTTAATACTCCAAGTTATCCAGCTACCTTGCTGGATATCCAGCTTAATCTCAGAAAGTTGTCCATCATTCATTGAAATCTAGCATTGGGTAACTCCGTCCTCTCACAGGACACTGGTCAATGCAGGCCAGGGCTGTTATGGTTGTACTAATCTTGACAATTCCATCATACCTAAAGCAGTGCCTTCAAGCCCCTTGCCTGTTGACTGTCAAATCCCTCTTTGCTGCCCATGGTTACTGTTGTTCCTAGAAACAGTTAAATAAACATTCCCTGGTTGCACAAAAAGAGCTTGAAGGTGTAGGTCATCATTAGTCAGGGAAGAGTAAATAGATGCAGAAGCCCATCTCACTGCACAACATATAATTGTTGTGCAAACTCTATAGTTACTTGTTCTACCATATACTAAAATACAAGTTTTTTAAAAGCACTTTGTATCTTTTGAGTGTACTTACTAAAACAAGAGCAAAACATTTTTGACAGATACCTTTTAAATGTCTGGTCAGGTTAGGTTTTGTTTCATAACTCTTTTAAGACCCAGTTATTAAAATTATTAGAAATGCTTCTGCCTGAATTGAGGTGCAAATGAGATCATATTCGGAAGTCAATAGTATGGATTTAACAGTAAATGTAAAACACAGAGACACATAAAAAGAAGTAAGAAAAAGGAAGGGGCGGGGAAGAAAGAGAGTGACAGAGAGATATTAAACAGAAAACAGTTCCACTCTGTGGAACCTAGTGGTGTCCCATGTGTCCTCTTCTGGTCTTTTTGGTGGTGAGGGTCCTGTGTAACGCTGAGCCTGATGGATTAATATATTTTCAGGACATGACAAGGCACCTCTTCTGGGAGAGCAGCTTTGCAGTCTCTTACCACAGTCTCTGGATTTATTGTCTCTCTTGGATCATGTGCAATCCTCTGGTGGCAGAAGGCCTCAGGAATGAGTTGGGGCACTTTGGGGATCTTAGATGGCTTATGATCCCTTCTTAGCTGCCTCTTGCGTGAATGTCCCGTGAGTATGTGGTTTTCTCAGACTGGGGAGTTTACCCCTTCTTTTTTTGCGTGAGATTTCACTATCACACACCCAAACCCTTTCTCCTCCTCCACCTGCTGAGCATTTTTTTGTTGGTGGTGGTTTTTCCTGGTATTTTCATTTTAATTTAACTTTTGCTTTTAAATTTTTATTTTTACTACCTCATATACATATTTACAGATTATATTTTGATAATAAAAATTCGTATTTCTTTAGACATCTTGTATCTCTGAATTTTTAAAATCATAAATTGTCTAACCCAGGGCATATGGCTATATCCTCATTGACTGGAAGGCATAGATTAACCTTGTTAAACAGAAGCAGATCTTGGCTTATATGCTCTAATGCGTGCACCAATGAACAGTAAGAGAGGATGGTTAGAAACTTTCCTTAAAATCACAGACCCCTGAACTAAATTGCTGGCAAATTCAGTTTAAGCTTGTACATGCTAGCAAAAGGGCTTCATCTCTGTATATTCTTGAAGAACTACCCCAGCCAGATTTAGTCACTGATGTGCCTACTACCGCATGTTTAAACATTGCCAGAAGTTATTCATGCTGCTTACAGATACAAATGCCCCACTGACAAAATAAGACAATAAAAGAGAGCTGTCTATTAATTTTTCAAGTTTAGATGTCATAGATGTCAATATACAAAACAACATTTCATGTATATTGAAAATGTCATATTATTATTTTTAAGCAAAACAATCATTTCAGGACTTTTCAGACTGATTATGTGCATTTTCATCTTCTTCTGAATATCATCAAAGTTTTGTCATGTATAACAGTTACTTGAGAAGACAAATGCCATCACTCCAAACATTTTCCCTTCCTCCTTCTTCCCCCAGATTTATAGACTGAGCATGACACCTTATGATACAGTATATTCCTTGGAGCAGTTGAGTCAGCTTCCCAGCTTTGTCCATTCCCAACTTCTTGTCCGCCCCTAAAGAATGAGAAGAATGATCTTTAAAAAAATTCTTGACTGACTCAATTTTTAATGTTCATTTTTCTTTAAAACAATTGAAGAAACAAGTGAGTTTAAGATACAGAAATTCTTGCTCAGCAGTTTTCAAGAAGGGATGTTTAAAGAAATGAGCTTCTATAGAAAATACAATTTTGTGTTTGTTTCGTGGTGCAAAAAAACTACATATACTTAGTGTCACAACATTCTGTCTTGAATATCATCCTGGAATATGAGATTTTAGTGGGAGATACATTCAAAACAAAGAAGTACTTCGTCATCATAATTATTATTGTTATGATACAAGGCCGAGAAAAGAAAGTTGTAAATGCAAGTATATGACAGGTTTGAAAAGAAATTTGAAAGCCAGGAAATTTGGAAGCTCTTAGAAGTAAAATCAATTTCTAATGAACTACGGCATGCTGAGAAGATCTATGCTGAAAATAGTCAGAAGCTGAGACAGTATTAATACCTGAATACTTTATACACTTGTCTTGTGTTTACTATGTGGTTTCTTTTTGGCAGTCACAGCTGAAGATACTGCTGATCTAGATGGATCATTGATCTGAAATACTATGCATTTTTGTATGTTCCTGATTTTATTTTTTTTTAAGAATTTTTGTGACAAACATGTTTTAGATTATTTTTCAAGATAAAACATTTTCCCTAAATAGTCATATAGGAATATTTACATCGTGTAATTCTTTAAAGACCATAATAATTTAAATATCTTCTAGCTTTCACCATTTCTGCAGATGGAGTGGAGTTTTACTAGTGGTTTTTGCTTTGTTTGTTTACTGAGGGGGGAATTTTTTTGTTTACTTGGTTGGTTGGGGGAAGGTTGTTTCTTTGATTGTTTTTTGCATTTGAGAGAATAAACTCACAATGACACTTGGTGTAAGAACAAGATGTTTTCAGACTCGTAAATACTTGATAAGGTTGATGATATTGCATCTCTGGTATTGAAATCCTAAGTCTTCAATATAGTTGGCAAGACAGAACACGGTATATTTGTATGCAGTGACTTGTGAATCACTAAATTATGGTCTTGTTTTACAACATTTCCATATAAGTAGGACAATAAAGAAGAAAGAGAGGGGAAGCAAGCTCACACACTACCTTCGAACTGCAACATAAATCCAGTTTAATCTTCCTCAGCCGCTTATACCAAGAGTGAAATCTCCAATTATACTAATCAGCTCTTCAGGAACACCTCGAAAGTGTCTTGTCACCCAAAAAGTCATGAATCACACAAAATACTTTTCAACATGTCAAGCGGGAAAAAAATTTATGTTTTCTCCTAAACAGTTTCAGATTTAAGTCAAAGCTGAGGATTTGAGTGGAGAAGCAGAGAAAAGGATGGCCTGTATTTTTCTTGGGTTTTTTTATAGTTGGATGATGTTTTCTTCACTTCGCCTTTGCACACTCTATAGCAGTGTCTGTAGGCTTTAGAGGAGTACAAGTCAATAGATGACCACAGTGGTTTGTGAAGAAATTGCAGTACTTTCTAATATAAGAGTGTCTGCAGAAAACAGGATGGGAGTGAATTGTGTTGTTACTGCCTGCTACAGGTGCATTTGACATCACTGACATTTCTTTTGGAGGGATGATGTTCCTATATTCAAATGTGTCCTGTGAAAGCTTGTTTTTCTACAAGGAATAGGAAAAAAAAGTGGGTGATAGATACTAGGTCTAATATATTACATTTGATTAAGTGCTTCTACAATGAAGTTAACTACAACAATGGTGAAAATCCAAATTTGCTAATGGAAGCAGTGATATCTCGACTTCCAGGTCTTAGGTCACTACTAACCCCCATGTGGATATTCTGATAATATCCTAAATCAACATCTAAGAGAAACTTTAGAGAATATCAGCTTTCTCATCTTCCTTTACAAAACAAGATTTTTGAAATTAGGTTAGTCAGTTGTTCCCAGTGCTAGTATTAAGTACTTGGTCTGTGAATACAGAGGAGCAGGCTTCTAGGATATACAATGGAGTAACCTACAATTGTAGGTGCAACTTGGGCACTGAAAGTATATGCACAGATTACTTTGCTACTTGTACATGACTATTTTTCCTACATTCTTCTATCAGCTTTTTAATTGATAAATAATTTTTTAAATGTTGACAGTTCCATAGGGTTCTATGAGTTAAGTAGCTTCTGAGTAATTTGAATGTGACCTGGGTAATATGTCTGCATTTCCTGTGTAATTTCATAGATGCATATTTCATTACTTCTATTTCTTTCAAATTCACTAGCTCTTCACTAGTTGTTTGCAATTAAAATATTTTTCCTATGTTAGAAAATAATCTCAATTAAATTTGTGACATTGTGTTTTCTTCAAAGAAAAACAACTTTTTTTGTTTGCTTTCATATTCCTCGTACTTTTAGAAGTATTTCATGTGTCTTAAAACCCTTATGCATTTTGTACAGCCTCTCAACTTTTCTCTTTTCCTTTGTTTTTTTTCTTTTTTTCAGATTGTTTCTAATTTTCTGAACGTGTCTTTCTTTTCTGCAAAAATTATTCCATTTCATCAGGAGACATTGGGATAATCCTTCATCCAAAAGACTTTTGTCTGGTCATCTAGGATGCTCTACTTGGAAAACAGAGTGGGTGGGCTTATAGGCTGAAATTTAGGAAGACATATAATACAGTTCTCTCACTTTGTTTCAAAAACTTATGAAAGCATAGTTTCAATTTTTCCAACAATAATATTAAATGGGAGGGGTTTTAACTGCTATGTTTTATAGTATGTTTTATGTTAGTTTTTCGTAAGGAAGCTCGTTGCAGCCATGCTCACTTGATTGAACCCTGAATTTCAAATGACATGGGGCAAAAGATAGGTTGTGAGATGCTAAGCTTTGCTCATGTAATGGTATCTCTCAGAACAGCTGCAGTGCACATTATGATTCAGAGCAAAAGGGTGTTTTTTCTCATTTGTTTGTCCACTTTTGCATAAACTGCTCAATTGTCCTCAATATGTCAAGATGTTGTCCATGTAGTCTTCTCAGAGTGTACACAGTGGACGTCTTTCTGATTATACTTTACGAGAAAAAGCGACATTAACAGCTAAGGAATTTCAAATACTCATGGGTTTTCAGTACACAGAGTCAACCTATCTTAGATCAGGGAACATGGCAAAATGCTTGTAATGTGGATGCCAGATCCTCAACACTAGTTGTTCTGCTGTACTTTTTGTTGAATTACGCTTTCTACTAATACGGACAGACCCTCGCAGTTATGGAAATCTTAGAGTGTAAATATCTTCACCAATACAGATGAACATATCTAGAGATTCTCTGTTGCCTAACACAATGGAAAGTGTTGTAATATTTTTGTTTTGCTTTGTTTTGGTTTTGGCTGTTAGTTTGTTTTGGGTTTTTGTTTGGATTTTTAAAAAGTTATTATCAACTGATTTAGGTCACAATATTCTATTTTGTAGAACTTCAGATGTTTATAAGAATGATTATATCTAAATGGACATGATTCACTTAATAAGATTATGCTTAAAATGTTATTTTCAAAAGAGGTAGCCCGAAGTCTTTCTTTCCTGAAATAGGATTTATCTGTCCTTGAAAATAACAGATGTATTAAGTAAGAGCTAGAGAAACCTTCAGAATCTGTTGTTAAGAATCCTCCAGTAGATGGAGATAGAGAACAGGACTTTTTAGAAAATGTTTTTTGTTTTGTTTTATTTTGTTTTCCTAAATGGTAGTGTTTGTACATTTTCTGTCAATCTTCCTAGAGTATTTATCGTAAATGTTAATATGTTGGATTCTGCCAAGGTTCTCAAGAGACTACAGGTAACAGTGTCCAGGTAAGAATTCACACAATCACTGCTTATAAAGGGTGAGTTGGACAAGTATAGGTTAGATATTAGGAGGAAGTTTTTTACAGAAAGAGTAATAAAGTTTTGGAATGGACTGCCCAGGGAGGTGGTGGAGTCATCATCCCTGGATGTGTTTAAAAAAAGGCTGGACGTGGCACTTGGTGACATAGTCTAGTCTAGCTGAGGTTCTAGGGTAAGTGTTGGACTAGATGGTCTTGGAGGTCTCTTCCAACCTAGTGATTCTGTGATTCTGTGATTCTGTGAAGTCAACAAATGCATTAAGAATCAATTTTCTGCTTTACTATCTCTCATTTCACTAAGTGAAATTACACTTTATGGAACATTCCTTATATAGATATTTTCAATTTTTTAATATCCTATTAATAGATAAATTATATTTTTTTTTATTTTGAAATAGTTTATTTTGACATGCAAAGTGTCATCTGCATGATTTGAGTCTTCACCATACCAAAGTATGTCAGGGGTTGTTAGTTTATATATTCTTTTTGTTATGCTAATACATAAATACTGTCATCATTTCCTTCATCTTTCAGTTCCTTTGTGAAAAAAGTGTGTCATTTACTTTACTGGCAAGCTATTGTTATTCTGTGATGTCTACAGAAGAAGGAGCTGTAATACACTAAAGTTAGAAGAAATGTAAAGAATTAAGTTACAAAAAAAATACCATGTGACAGGAAGATCCTACCGGTGGAACAAAAAATGCAAGGTCATTTCTAATCCTATATTTGTTCAAATGTACGACCACTCAAAAATACCAGTGAGTGAGTGACTTCCTACAAAGTGGTTTTTTGTTTCTTTTTGGTTGAATCCCTCTAAAACATCCAGCTGAAAACAGACGTTTGGCCTTGCCATAAAATATTGGCTTTGTTGTTATTCAGTGATAATCGGTACAAACTCACTTTGGAGAGAGGCTTACTTCTGAAATGAGTAAACACTTGCATGAAAATATCTTAGGGTTTTTTTTCCATTCATCTGTTTACTATAGATATTTACAGGGATTTTATCACTATGGCACACAGACACTTTGCTTAATTCAAAAAACTTACTTCCCTGTTTCTTTCTGCCAGGCAACTTGCAATGCATGTTGATTTGATGTTGAAAATAAAAGGAAACCTTGAAAACATTAAATCAGACTTGGAAAACTGTGAAGATGAGTGCTCACTGGTTTGGAAATCAATTCACCACTCCGAGGTCATTATCTGGGAAGGTCTCTGTACAAACCTAAACCTTTATCTCAGTTACTGATGATCACAGTCATGTGCAAACCCTCTGAGTTGAGAACAAAGACCTTTAGAAACAATGAAGACAGGACCAAAAGCAATCAAAAGAGGTCCACGCCAATGGTTAACAAGATGCCAAAGATTAGACTGCTAACCGCGGAGATAGGCCTGGATATCGCCCACCTATTATCTATAAAGGACACACCTGCTTTTGAGAAGATGGGACCAGCTTACTAATTGCCCATCTATACTGGGCCTGGGTATCACACATTGATTAAAATCAGAGACACACCTGCATTTAGGAAGATTGCTGGGCGGAACTTGGGGCGGGGACTGGGCGGGGACTGGGCAGTCTGTTCCTAGAACTCATCTGCATTTACTCCGCCTATTTCAAGAAATACAGTTTTGTATGTGCTTAAGGCACTGCAATAGAGATAAAAGCAAGCAAGCAAGTTTGGCTTACATTTATCCCCCTTGCTTCGCAGCTGCTAATAAACCTACCTGTTTCATAACTTTCACGAGTTCTGAAGTTTGATTCTGCAAAACACCCCACCCCCCCCCAAACTCCTCTGTCTAAAGTAACTTGAGCTTTAATATAGAAAAAATGCAATCAATGAGAAGTTGGGGTTTTTTGTTTGCTGTTTTTGTTGTTTTGTTTTTTTCAGGGAGCTGTACATATATTGTATCAATAAGCTTAAATACCATGTATATTTTCCAAAACCCACACTCATGCAAGTATTTATACTTTCTTGTTGAAAGCTTGTTGACATTTCTGAGATGTCTATCTGGAGAAGACATTAATTTATCTCACACTGTGTGACAACAAAGAATCAGGTTTGGTTTTTGTTTGTTTTCCCTCAGATAATAGAAAGCAATCTTGAGATTTCTGAAGATTTATAGAAATGAGTGGCTGAACTGAAAGAACAGAACTCAAAGGACAGATTGTCTTGAAATCATTCTGAAGGATAGGGCAAAGTTGTGGTGCAGGTCTGCAACTTCATCAATAATACAGTGGTTTCAGGAGCTCTATGGTACTGAGTAGATGAGAAAAAGACCTTTCATTTAGAAAGAGATACAGAAAGAATGACTTTGTTTCTGAAGCAAGCACTAGAAGAAAACTTCCTTGGAATGCCACATAGGAATATTTGATCTTCTTTGAGTAAGACAAGCAGCATTATTTTCTTTTTTGCCCACACAATCTGTCTTTCTATCACTCTTCAAAGAAAGCTTATACAAAGATTTCTTTTTTAAAAAATCTCCTTAGATAATGAAATAATGCTTTCTTACAGTAAAAAAGGAGCAGTGTACAGAAACATCAGCCATTATTTAATAATATTATATATGTGTGAAGAAAAGGGAAGTGTCGTTAAAGATATATATCGTGCCCTCAACATTTGTCACAATCCATAATAGCTTGATTTTCTGTCACTTATTGAGATATGAACTATTTTAGTAATAGCAAGAATTGTCATGAATTTATGCGTTCTCATCTTAGCAATAGTTCACTTAACCAGAACACTGGAGATTAAGAATATGTCAAGAGCAGCAAATACAGAATGTTTGTTTTAACCGTGTCTTGCTACTCTAAAGGTCAATCAATCTCCCTCCTCTACTAACACTTACTGGGATTCTGGCACTGTTCTGTGAGCATAACAAGTGATCTGAATTTGTTCTTTTTTTGTGCTAGAAGCTCCTGAAGTCATTAATCACAGAGGAACATTTGTAGTTTTGTTTACAAAGTGAGCACTCAAAATGATTTTCAGT
This sequence comes from Serilophus lunatus, assembly GCA_013399895.1. NCBI lineage: Eukaryota > Metazoa > Chordata > Aves > Passeriformes > Eurylaimidae > Serilophus > Serilophus lunatus. Next base: position 100,934 of record VXBA01004713.1, read on the forward strand.
ATTTTCCACTGTTCTTTATTCCCTTTATTCTTTCAAGCATCAGATTTTTTTAATCTACTTTCCTCAGTTAAACCAAAGTTACAGTCCTGACAAAATGTCCTTTTGATGACAGAAAGAGATGCAGAAGAGATTGATCCTTAAAAGAGAGGTCTTCTATGGTCTGAATGTTTTCTTTCTTGCCTTGTCTATGGAGCTTAGGTGAGTGAGTGATTTCTTTTACCAATGAGGATTCCAGCATAAATATGGAGGGGTTGGAAGTTAAAATCAATTGTAAACTCTGAAATCACGGGACTTTTATAATCCCCATAGCTGTAATCTAATGGTTTTCAAAGACCACATGTTCTACTTACATAACTGCTAAACCTATTTCTAAGTGGCGTACTTTAGGTTTTACTAATTATGCAGGGGAAGGGTTGGCATTTTACTCTGACCACATAGTTACTCCTTACATTTTAACTGTTGCACTGCTTTGTACCGCAGGTGACAGCTCCGCTCTTCTACCTTTCAAGACTGACTTAATTTTTTAGCAATTGTTACCTGCTTTGAAAGTACTTTTAGTGTCCGGAAAAATGGAATTAACAAAAAAGAGTCTTGTATTTTAAAGTGACAACCATACTGTTTGCTTTGAAGAGCAGAGAGTGCTCTCTACAGATTTTGTGGTATCTCAAGAAACAGTATAATCTTCTCAATCACATAATCCTAAATAGATACGTTGTTTCTGGATTGTCTTACAGTATCTGATCGCTTTTGTCAGTGAGTTTCTCACAGGTCTAAAAAACCTTACTGTTCCTTGCTGTTTTCCTCTCCCTTTTTTTCTCTAAGAACTGATGTTGCAAGCATACAAGTCTATGACTGTCAAAATATCTAATTTGGATCTCGTTTTTTTGTTGTCCTTTTTTTCTGTAATATTTTTTTAATTAAGCTCTGCAGTACTGCAAAACTCACATGGGCAGCAGGCAGACTAGAAATGGCCAGTAGCTGTGAAAAGTAATGCTGATTTTAATAGAATTTTGCTTTCACTGATGATTAGAATTCATATTGTAAGCAGTCTTAGTGTTATGCTTTGATTAAATGAGTAGGATTCATATTATAGTGTTTAGATATATTAGTAGTGTAAATTAAAATAAGATTTTATTTCAATGAATAATGATTCCTTGAAACTTTGGTAAAGTTAGCAAGAGCAGGTATTTCTTTACAGCTTAACAGATGAGTGGTGACTCTCTTATCAGGGCATTGGGAGCAGACGCCCTAAGCTCCTTTTGTTTTGAGATGTGTATTCTCCTGTCTCTTTCAGATGGGTGCTTGCTGTGAAATCCAGATACCTTCCTAATCCCAAGAATTTTTCAAACTTTTGATCTCAGAAAGAGACACTTCTATGACAATTTTGTTATAAAAACCAACTGCTTTAGAGGTTCTTTGTGCCTCTGACTTGGAAACGCTAAGTTAAGCGCCCAGCGCTATTGCCTTCGTTTTATAATAAATTGCATTTAAAAATTAAAATAATTGTGAATCTGTAGGAAGCAGCTGAAGTGACTGAGACCTTCCCAGCTGTGAAGCTGACCCCACAGTTGGGCTGCTCTGATTGAGAAGCAGAGGCTAGGACACATCAGCACACGGAATGCAGGCACATCGGACAGCAGGCGAGAGGGAAAGTGAGGAGGACCTCTTCACACCATTCCCAGAGTATGGGAAGAGAGTGTGTCCACAAATCTCATTTTGAGTCTCTTTATAGTGTTCTAATTTCGTGTTGCAGTCCCTCAGGGGATTCCCCCTCTCCACTGTTTGTGCCTGGATTCTTTGCACCACCAGGTGGTGAGCCCACCCCCCCGGCCAATGGTAGCAGGGTAATCCGGTTAGTATGTTAGGACTAATGGCTTTCTTTGTATAGCCTCATTGTCAGCTATATCTTTCCTAGCAGAAGAGCTTGCTCCTCTGCCCTGTGGGAACCTCTGCCTTTCACGCAGCATTCTAACTTTAGCAGGGTACCACCCTGCCCCCTTAGGTTGATGTTGAAAACGTTTTGCAAGAAAAGACCTAACCCAGAACAATCTTGAAATCTTTAGTGCCAAAATTATTGAATTTTGTGAACTAGTGATGAGAACACATACATACATTTCTTATCCAGAATTATTTGCTTCTCACTCCACCTTTCTATATTTCGGTAACCCATCTGTCCTCAAAATATTTATATACATGCATTTGGCAAAAAGAAAACATTCAAAATATTGAGTAATATTCTTTTTTAAACTTTGTCTTTAACCAAATAGAAAGGCTGCTCTGTGAACATATATTATTATTCATATAAAATCTACATTTAATGACAGATTTGTATGTTACTGAGAGGTAAATTTTGATATATTTTGACTCAAGTATTTTAGCTGATATTTACATAAAGTTGTAGATACTGGTCTTCCAGATACTCCAAGCACTATCAAAATGAAGGAAAAAAATCTACAGATAGCTACAAGAGTGCAACACATTCTACACTATATTGGCTAAACAAAGATCTAGAAATGAAAGTTATTTTCATGCCATGCCATGTTTTTAATTTCAATGAATCAAAACAAGGTATTTGTTTTTCACATGTGTTTATTACCATATGGATGTAAGAGATAGCCAAATATGGATATAATTTTGCTTCAGCTAAAAAACAGTTGCACACTCCAGGAGAAGCTGTCAGCCTGGGGCTTCGACAACAACATTCTATGCGGGGTTAGGAACTGGCTGAATGGCCGAGCCCAGAAAGTGGTTGTGAATGGTGTCACATCCAGTTGGCCACCGGTCACTAGTGGTATTCTCCAGGGATCGATGCTGGGCCCTGTTCTGTTTAATCTCTTTATTGATGACCTTGATGATGGGATGGAGTCCTTCGTTAGTAAGTTTGCAGATGATACCAAGCTCAGAGCGGGTGTCAATCTGTTGGAGGGTAGGAGGGCCCTGCAGAAGGATCTGGACAGTCTGGAGAGATGGACAGATTCCAATGGGATGAGATTCAACAAGTCCAAGTGCCGGGTCTTACACTTTGATCGCAATAACCCCATGCAGAGCTATAAGCTGGGGTCAGAGTTGCTGAATTGTTACATGGATATGCACAGATGGACAAAACCCAAAATTGTTCTTTGTCCTTGTCTGAATGTTATTTGATCAGATGCAATATTTCACTATTTTCACTGAAGTTTGTTTAGTGCTACTATAGCATGAAAAAAACATATTAAAGCTATTCTAACATTTCTCAAACTATATTAAACATATTTATCACCAATGCACACTTACTGTCATTAAAAATATACAGAATATACTTATAATTATATAGATATAATTATGAAAGTCACTTTTTGAAAAAGCAAATTGATATAATTTATATTTATATTGTTTGAATGTTGACTTTGGCCATGCCCTTGTGCTTTAAATTTTTAGGTCAACTTATGGAAATCAATTTTCCTTTTCAAGTTCACAAACCCTGAACTTCATCAATTTAATAACGAAATAACACAAAAGGCTAAAAAATTTTTTTCTTCAAAAGACTTTGGTAGCTTCAGCATGTAATATTTTTGTTTAGATTTATAGCTAAAATTCAATAAGGCCTTCCATCACCTCAAGTCATGAGAAATTCACAGTAAAGAAAAAATACTAGATGGAATCAATGTTGCAGATTTATAATAATATCTCATTAATTTTCTAGCCCTGCCTTGAATTTTTGCTCCTAAAATGTTCATCAAACAGTCAAAAAGAATTCTACAATATTTTGGCTTGACCTTTAACATTTATATTTTTGAAGATCTGGAAGAAAAAAATACTAGGATTTTTATTCTAAGCCCATTCATAGATATATGTTTTAATTATCTGCTTATTTAATAACTAAAAATAATTGTGAAGTTTTTATTCTATCTTTAAGGGGAAAAAAAGACTTGGAGTAGAGATACCTTTGTCCCTTAGGTAGTACATGGAGAAAATTAAAAATATAGGAACAATTTAAACATCATTACAGTGTTTAAAATGAACAATTTGTTTGAGGCTGAAATACAAAAGCCTCAGAATGCAGCCAATAATAGGTAGATAGTAAGAAATACTAGTGGTGAAATTCAGAGGCTTCATTTCAAAGTTTCAGAAACAAAGTTCAGCTCAGGTCAAAACCCTGATGTAGCCATGCATATGACTACTAAAAAAATCTGGATTTTCATTATTCCTTTGAAACATAAGTTGGATAAAGAACATGCTCTGGAGTAGCAGAAGATCCATTTTGTAAAACACATATGTGTGTTCTGGTTCCAGGTCTCATAGCTTTTCATGCGAATTTTATCTTGTAACTGCTTCATGATAAGTGCTCAAATTGATGTGGCAACAGGGGAAGAAGCTCTTGAATATTATTCAGAATTCTACTTCTCAGGCACAAGGAATCTCAAAGAATTTCCTGCACGTAGAACAGCTTCTAAAGCACATGCAGAGAGACTGGCAATGGAACCATATCAGGAAGGCTTAGTGTGAGTTCAGTGGCTGTATTACATTTTGGAAACAAGTAATGTTAGGTCACTGTGAATTGATAATGCATTGCATAGTTATCAAGACTAATTGTGAATCATATTTATGAATATCGTCAGGATAAAAGACAACTAAACAGGATTTCTTCACCTCTTTTTCACTTCAACAGACTGTTCAACTCACTTGTACATCCACTTTGTGTTTCAAAGAACATTATGAGCTTTAATGTTATTAGGTTTTGTTAATGATCAATCAGTGCATCTTGAGCACCCCACGTGCACTTTGATTTACGCTGCTTGTTTCAATCACATTGCTAATATTTTTTTCCCTATTGCTCATGAACAAGTATTAATATGACTCTATTTTATAAAAAAAACCCAAACAAAAACCAAACAGATTGAAACTACATGCAATGGTAAATCATCAGGGCAACAGGGAACTCTTCACCAACTCACAGTGTGGATTTTCCATTTATTACTTTTGCAGATATAACCATCAAGCTAGGAGCAGAAAAGAGAACAGTATTTTCAAAAGCCAGTTAGAAAGTGCAAATCAAACTATTGTTAAGACACTTCAGTGTTGTGTGTGTGTATTTATATTTACCCACAATTTACTGTGCTCATTTTACAGTGAAGATCTTAAAATGAAATATATAAAAAAAATAAATCAAAAAGCACAAAGACCATTATTAGTATCTTACCACATTGCTGTCCTGCCAGTACTGACTATTCTTAATCTCAAAATGTAAAACTTAAAACATGGATATTTTCTAAATGTTTTATCTCAGACATATTGAGTGCTCTGATGTAACTGGTGTTACTTTTGTTGCATATGATTTTCAAACTGGGTCATTTCTTTGTAGATCTGGAATAAAATTTCTTTGTGGATCTGGAATAAAATTTCAATGTGATCAAATTCCCATAAAAGCCTGTGAAACATATTAGATAATTTCTACCATGTCGTAAATCTTCATTAATCTTACAAGTCATGAGATTTGGATTTATACAGTACACACAAGAGCAGATTGAACAGTAGAATGGGTGGAAAGCCTGGATTAAAGGCTATAACACATATGCCCTGAACATCATGATATCATAAACCTGTATAATTTCTTTTTCATTATTACAGCCTAATTACCACTGTATTACACGAAAATCCTGCAGGCAGATAAGAACAGAAGTTCCTATAGATCATTTTTAATAAAGTTGCATTTAATGGGCTGTAGTTGAAAAAGGATGTCAAAAATAATGATAGAGTCTGATAGGAATTTTCTGGACGCATTGCTGGTTCGTAGGTCAACAATAGAGAGATCGAGTTTTTATTTTCTTTAAGGAAAATTAGAAAGTCATTGATAAAAAATGTATGTATATCTGTGTTCAATATGTGCAAGAATGTATTTTAGTAAGATTGCAAAAAGTAAAAATCAAATATTTAACAGTTATTCAGGCAATATATTTATGGTCAATGCTGTTTTATCCTAGAGCTGAGTTCAGGATATTAGGTTATATGTGCCTTCAGTTTGTATCTCTTTTATAAATACATATGGGAAATTCTGCATTAATAAATACCTAGAAGAACCTATGCTGTCAGGTTTTTCAACATGGCAGGTTTTTCAACCTGTGCTGGCTGTTTTCATGACAGTTCTCTTTGTCATTCCGAGCTAAAAACCTTTTTGCTCCGTGATCCACCAGTGGGTTGTAAAGTAAACCAAGTTTATCTTCATCAGTACTTGGGTGCATTTTTTTTCTCCAGCTCTTTGACAGAGTAGCTGTAGAATTTCCTAGGTGCTACCCTAGGAAGTATTTTGAGAAGAAAGACAGAGACACAATCTCCAATTACCTTAACTCCTCACCATTTTAATTTTTAAAATAAAAATTATTCTGCATAGCATAGAAAGAATATGTGGTCCTCATTTCTTTCAGTATGGCTCTGCATCCAACTATAAAGTGCTGAGCTTGGTTTGCTCAAGTCACACATCTCTGCTGATTTCATTTGATTCCAACTTGGAGGTTGTTTCTCAGGGACTTTCATTACACCAGCATTATGTATTTCCACAGTTACAGATTATCAGGTATCAGCAGTTGCAGTAACAGCTTGCAGCGTTGCTGCTATGTTGCCTATACTCAACTAATAGAAAGTAGTCTTTGATAAGCTTGTGACATCAAACATGTGGAATATACTAAACTTTTCCTAAATGAAAGGAATTGTTAGAGAAAGTGCTTGAGAATGAAAAGAGGAAAAAAACAACCCTATACAAATACAATTAATAGTAGTGCAAAACAATTGCATGGAATATTCTCAGAGGCTTTGTCAGTTTAAAACTCTAGGCAAATATACACTGCAGGAGTAATCACCCTCTTAAAAATTTCCAACAGTAATAAACTCATTTTTCTGAAAGATTTGGGACAAACTATGCTTGTCTAACACAAGGCCTTTAGGGAGTCCTTTTGACAGGGATTCAAGGGCATCACTCTCTCAAGAGCTCCACAGACCTTAGAATAAAAAATTATCTACATGCACTATGCTAAAAAAAGACCTGCAGGACATCAATCTAGTTAAAAGTCCAAGGACGTGTGCCTGTAGAATTCTCCAGGGTGTCAGAGGAAAGAGTATCTCTGCAAATCATCACAGATTCTTCATAATTACTGCAGAGATATTGCCAGGAGAACTACTGCAGGAAACAAAAAGCCTTTGGGTCACATATCTTATATTATTCCCCTGTTCATATCAATGTGATACAATTTTGTACAGACCACTGTGGTGTGGGTTGTCTGTGGGAAAAATGAAATACTATGAAAAGAATATTTAGACATGTGGAATGATTTTCAAAAGTACTGTAATATGGATATGAGGGAGCAGTTTGCATAATGAGACTCAGAAGTAATAAATCCCATTGCTCTTTATACACAGGATCTGTAGAGCACATACTAGGCTACCCTGTACATGAATTCAAACACAACATAAAGAATTTATTATATTAACCAAAAGACAGATTATGGCTTATCACAGTAGTAGTGTAGATGTCCCGGCAGTTACAGGGAAAACACAGCCCTTCAGCTTCAGCTTCATGCAGGACTGTATATCTGTTTTTTCTTTAGTTACAATCACGATGTAGCAAGGACAATAATTCTGCATAAGGTGAGTGTAGTGGTTTAACCCGGGCTGAGTGCCAGGGGCCCACTACAGCCACCTTCTCACTCCCTCTTGCCCAGCTATAGAGGAGAGAGAGAATATAACGAGAGGTTTCGTTATTCACGATAAGGACTACAGCAAATTCTTTCTTAATCACCGTCACAGGCAAAACAAGACTCCATGTGGGAATAATAATCAGATTTATTACTAACAAGATCAGAGCTAAGAGTGAGAGACTAAAAGACACCTTTTACCCCCCACCCCCCTCCTTCTTACATCCAACCTATTCTCCCGCAGCGGTCAAGGGAAAAAGGCGAGGTGGGGGGGAGGTGTTGCTGTGGTCAGCTGCTGTTTTCAAACGCTGCTTCGGGAGAAGAGTCCTTCCAGCCATGTTCCATGGGGTCCCATCTCTCACAAGACACAGTTCCTCTCACAAACTGCTCTGGCGAGAGTCCATCCCATGGGCAGCAGCCCT
>VXBA01004713.1:109448-140388 GCA_013399895.1 Serilophus lunatus
CCCCCGCCCCCCCATTGCTACCAAAACCTGGCCACAAAAAAACCCAATACAGTGAGTTTGTTAGTATTCTAAATGTTTGTTTCTAAATCTCCACCTGTTTGTAAAAACTATAGACTCAAAGATACTAGTTGAAGCTGAGAAATTTGCATGTTAGTATGTATAAATTCGCACCTCAATATGCTAGGTTATGTGATAAAAGTTCATCTACACATCTACAAAGGAACACGGGGGCACAAAGGCAGGTGGGAACCTAAACGTAGGGACACCTTGTCCAGGACTTTCACAGGGTGGCCTCAGGAGACTCCCATGCCCTGGGCCACTTGTGAAACCCATCAGGAAGAGTTCCGCAGCAGGTCTTCAGAGTACCTTTGGGACTGAGAGGAAATCACTGCCTAGAGCTTTGGGACACATTATGAGATACAGGGGAAGAACATTTTGGAACAGCATGAGATTTACTGTGGGATGCTTAGGGGAAGAAGTGAAGGTGGGACGAGGAAATAGAGGGAAGCAGTTGCTTCAGGTAGGGCCAAAAAAAGGAATATAGAGCAACGAGGTGATAAAAAGGGCTATTTCTATGCAAATACGTGGGGTTTACACTTGTGTGGCAATGCTTTATATCTCAACAGTGCACTCTTTTCTACCTTATAAAATGCTATTTCTAACTCCTTTCCTAGCAGATGTACTCTTGGTTTAGTGTTGAGCTGAGAGGGAGGGATGACCATCCTGGAGTCATCCCACAGGTCAGCAGGCCATAGAAGTACCAGGAACTGGAGACTGCTGACAAAGTGGACTAATGTGCCAACAACCAGTGAGGGACCTTAGGCCACAGGGATCCATGTACCCATGCTGCCAGAAACTGGATCAAGTGCAGGTGTGTAGGTGAGTGTATGATCACCAGCAAACATCAATTCAGACTAGTCAGAGAGAAGATGAATAAGGAGTACAGTGTGACTGAAGTACACTGGAGACCTACTCTCTCTTTGATTCAGAGTACTGAGGCCTGATTGAGAACAGAGAGATGGGAATGAAATCCAAAGTGTGTGTTGGAGTTCATCACTTTCTTTAAATCAAGTGTTAATAAAAGTTAAATTTTTTGTAGTAAAATATATTTTGTTCTTTCTTTGTACTTGCTCAGAATGTGTTCATTCAGAAGGCATTATGTTTCACTGTCAGATTTATCTGAGTCAGATAATCCTTGTGACTTAACATCCATTTGTTAAAATATAAATTAAAATATGGAAATAAATAAAATGTTTAAAATATATTTAATATTTAAAATAACTCCTGTATGACACATTTGCTTAAAAAAGCTGAGCTCATAATAGAAACCTTCATACAGCATAGCATTTTGACTCCTTGTTTCATCAACTTGCACTTTTCTATGCTTTGCTTATAAAAAAATTTATCCAAACTTTCCATAGAGACATAAAGGATCAAATAACTAAGTAGATTTTAAACAGTGCTCAAAATAAACTTGCTTTTGCCATGAATCTCTGTGATATTATTTATTTCTTTACATTAGCTTTGTTTGCTTTCCATTACATGATGCTACTAAGGGAAAACATTTGGATCTACAAGGTCCAGAATTTATCAATTCTTTAGAAATTTGGCCTTTTGTGAAGCCACAGAAAGAGCAAGGACTATGGTGTGAATGCTATTTTGAAACCATAAGATCTGCAAGACATTTAGACTGTAAAGTAAGAGGGAAAAGAAAGTTGTTTAGAAGCCAACAGGAAGGAACAAATGCATCTGTGCTTCTGAAAGTTCTGTGTAAACAGTTTCAATGGTATTTTTTTTTTCTTCAACAGTATTAAGCTCACTGAGAAGATTTTATAAAGATTACAAAACACAGGATCTTTTTGAATTACAGATACAGAGCAACTACTCTGAATCTCAAAGTGTCAATAACAGGAAAAAATGAAATGTCATGTTTCCATGATGATAATAGCTCAGATGAATCTATCAAAAAACTCAACCTGTGAAATAAAGTGAGAGCTATTGGTTCCAGGCTGTTCATTCTTCAAAGTGATAATTACCTTTGAAAATGTCTTATCAATTCATAGCTGATGACAGAGTAGATGCATTTGGCTTCTCTAGTAAGGTGGTTCCCACTTTTTTCCATATTGGGCTATTATATCTCAATTCTATTTATTTATTTATTTATTTTTGTGGAAAATATTTATTTTCAAGTATTATTTCAGGAGTTCTAACCCCTTCAGAAGAGTTTATATTCACATGCTACTGTTTCTCAGGTTATTTATGATCAGCCATAGTATATATAAGATTATATATTGTGGATGAATTAGCATCATCACATCAGTCAAAACTTAAACTCCCTTTCCTCCTTTGCCTCTTGTAATTAATGTTCTGTGTAGTTCTGTCAATATGAAAGACTATGATAAGTTTCGCTCTTCTGTGTTGATGAGACAGTTCCTCTAAGATCACATAGCATAGAGGCAAAAATATGGTTCCATTATCTTCCTGATTGCTTCACAGTTATAGTAGGACCAAGCATGAAAATAGCTCTTCTTCTATAAGAAGATGCATAATAATTTTCTAGTTACATGGCACTAAGGCTATATCCTTACCTTGTCTACACAGAGGAGGTAAGAATTTAGGTTTTCAGAGGGCTGAATAACTTATGATCGTAAGATTCATTATTTCCCTCTGAGATTCAGGTTCCTAAGCACATAAATCACTTTAAAAATGTTATGCTAAGTTATACTCTGGGCCTCTGAGATAAGGTAAGATGCATGGAAAAAAGTATTTTGCAAATGCAGTTTTAACCACTTAAAGGAACCAAAAGGAAACAGTAGGATGTTTTTCTGTGACTCAGATACATTAAATACTAGTCCTTCTAACACTGACTTAGATAATATTTCTTCAACAAAACAGCGGAGGATTCCTTGGTAGTATCTCGATTTTGATGACAAGTAGGAGATTACTTGTAACACTTTGCTTCATTATCATATATATTACATTCTGTAATGACATACTAGCATAAAAATACATGGATTGAAAGGTTCAGCAGCGTCATGGCTATTAAAAAAATCCGCACCTGGAATAAGGTGCATATGAGAAGATACTGTAACTAATAAAGGATAAAATGTTAAAAATATCTGGTTTATGAGATTTATTTTGCTTTTATAAGGTAAATTGATGCAACAAGGCAGTGTGCCCTCTGAGGGAGAAACGGAAACGCAACGCTTGAATAATAAATACTTGGTTACTCAAGGACCTAGAGTGACAAAAAATGTAAAAATACTTAGTTGACTGTAGCAATGCATTCTGAAACTAGAGTATATGTACTGAAGTTTTATATCAACTTTTGGCTTTAAATTTTGAAAAATAGTAGGTATAGAATTGGGAATCTTGTACTTGTATTTTTTTCCTGAGGATGTTCTATGAGGCAGGTGTTACCAAGCTTAATAACCCTGCGTTTTGACTACAAGCACAGCCTCATTGCAGTCTGGAATTTGATCTGAATAATGGTATGTCAAGTTTCCTATGTTATCTATTAATATTTAATAATTATTTTGCATAAACACAGAGGCTGAAATCAAACAAACAAACAAACAAAAACTCATAAAAGACAAGGCCCGAGCATTCATCAGGAGCACAGCCTAAGACATTTATTTTTTCAACAAATGGGATTTAAAAATTGAACTATTTAAAAACATACATTAAAAATGTTCATTTATATATACTCTAATAAAAATATTTTATGGAACTAGTAGGCTTCTTTATATTTAGAAACTATTTCCATTTGTCCATTGAAATAAGCATATTTTTAATACTTTTTAAATAGATACTCCATGTCCAATAGGAAACAAAACAGCCAGAAGTCAGGATATATAGGTCTGCAGTGATTCACTACAGTTGTTGACAGTTTTACTTTAGATGATATGTCTTCATAAATTCAGAGTGTTAGTCTCTGAGATCATCTTTCATATCCCTGGAAGCTGGAGCACTGTGGATGAATATTTGGCTCTGACCCAGAGCTGAGTCATAAGAAGTTTTGGCATCTGTGAGTCTAAGATCTCTCCTGAAGTTAGCAGCACAAACTTAATTCTTTATATATCTTCCACAAGCTACTTCTGACATGATTGTTCTCATGTAGCCCAGGGATATAACTGATATGTCTAAATTAGAGCATACTTTTCCTCCTCTGTCACTTAAGGTGAATGCAGGGAGAAAGAAAAGCTGGAACAGGAACGATAGTTCCTAACAGATGGGCAATCATGCCTAAGTCTATGTTTAAAACTGTGGACTCCCTATTTCACATGTGTGTTGCTATCACGTAGAAAGGAGATTTAGATTTATACTTTCCTTTGTGATTTCAGGGAGCTTACTGTAGGACTAGGAAGGGCAACTGGGAGACGTGAGTTTCTGGTCTAACTGCTAACTGTAGATGCATTGCATTGGACTCCCTCAGTGGAAGAGAGAAACTTCTCCTCTAAAAGGCATTTTAGCAGGGCCCCATCAGCTGAGCGTGTTTCACATGCATATTTATGTATACATAAATGCATATATATTTATGCATATTTATGTGTATGCAAACATAAATATCTTTGCATTTTATTTTCCTCACCTGCAAAGTGAAGCTATTTTATTTATTCATAATATATACGAAAAAAAATTGAGATTTTCTTCAGAAAAACCCCACTCTCCATCTGCATATGAACTGGAGCTCAGAATAGTTCCCAAACATAATACTCTGAATTTATGATCTTGTCACTAAACACTAAATTGACTGTTTACATGCAAAAAGAGGATGAAGGCTGAGATGGTTAGCATTAATCATGAACACTATGTTAGATTTCCAGGCAGCAGAATGCTATACATACACTGAAGCTTTTTTCATTTATCCTCAAGACTCAAAGTAATGATCATGTTAGGTGTTTGTTTGTTGTGGGTTTTTTTGGTTTTTTTGGGTTTGTTTTTTTTTTTAATTTTTATTTTTTAATTTGCACTAAGGTATTCTGCATATGAACCAGTTTTAAAATATATTTGTGTATAAAATTATTTCAATGTCACTCAAATTGTCTTGTTCTTGTCATAGTTATTGTGAATAAGAAGCTTAAATTTCTTTACTGGCATGAAACATTTTAAATTTCATGCTCAATTTCAACAATGTCCTTGCAAATTAAATTTGGATTCAGCATTACATTATGATGGGTTTAACTTAGGTTTTTCCTTGGGGGAAGGGAGAGGGGATGTTTTGTCTGTTTAAAACTTTTTATTCTGTTCTCCTGAGAAGGGAAACAGGCAAAGATGGTGAAGCCACCCTCCCTGGATGCCTGTGGGCAGGCCCAGCCTGGGGCCATGCCTGGCCATAGGGCCTCCCCAGGGCCACGATTCTGGGTGTCTGTGGGCTGAGTGCACGCGGGGCTGACCTGGCCTGGCCCTGGGCAGCAGCGGGGGCAGCACCGCCACCCTGCTGGGGGCAGCACCGCCATCCTGCTGGGGGCAGCACCGCCACCCTGCTGGGGGCAGAACCGCCATCCTGCTGGGGGCAGCACCGCCACCCTGCTGGGGGCAGCACCGCCATCCTGCTGGGGGCAGCACCACCATCCTGCTGGGGGCAGCACTAGCCTCCCCGGCACCAGGTGGCGCCTGGATCCCCTCCCAGATTTCTGCAGCCCCAGTGGAAGCTCACCATGAGGCATTTTTGGCAGCAATGTCATCCTGCCTTGTAGTGAGATCTTGGAGAGTAGTGATGCCCCCACACCGCCATCCAATGAGAAAGCAGCATGCCCAGGAGGCTGCCCCGAGAAAACACGAAATCCGACAGCCCATAAAAGCCAGAGAAATGGAAGTCCTGCCTCTTTCACCTTCCTTCAGCACTGAGAGAAACACGGCTGCTCCTTCCCAGATCCCTAGGCCAAGCAGTGCCATCGCAGTAGCGTCAGTGCCCAGGCAGTGCTGGTGGAGGAACCATATGATGACAGGTGTTGTGGTATCTTCCCCTATGGGTTCTCCCTGGGGTTCCTCTCACTGTCCTTCTTTTCCAGAGGCTCCTAGACTGGGGACCAGGACCATCCATGGGGTGGCCTTCCCTCCTTTCCTTGCTCCTTAGCTCACTAGCCAGCTTGGAGGAGCAGTTTGTTATTTTTATTTTTATTTTTATTGCATAATGTAGTCAGGTTGTAGTTGTTGTAATTGGTTTGTGTCTTAGTGGGGTTCCATAGCTTACAGAGCCCCTAGATAAGTAGTTTGCTGTTGCCATTTCTATTGAATCTCTCATCACTGTTAGCATCCCCTAGCGTCCAAACCAGGACATACATCTTGCTGTTGAAAAGCAGAACAGGCCTTTTCTATGTTTTTGTTCATTACCTACATAGGATTGGAGTAAATTATTGTAGGATGTCTGAAGTTCCTTAGTGAATCTCAAGGTGATCTCATCATTAATTCTTTTATAGAGTAGCTATTTAATCTTCTCTATGGAGAGGACAGAATGACTTTATTTGTTACTTTTCCTAATAAAACTTCATAAGCATTTCAATGAGATGAAAAATGAACTTTGTCATGCTGAAAAATAAATTTTGACTTACTGAAAAATAAAAATATGGAAACATCTCTGAAGCAGGAAGAACATTTTCCTCCTAGGCTCTAACTGAAAAAAAAAAATTGTTTTGCCGATTAATCTCTTGCCATTCCAGAGTTATTTTCTGGCAATGATTGATCTATAATGCAGAAATCTACATTTATCTTTTCCGGTTAATTCAGCGATATTAAAAATAATGATATGTATGGTCAGGCTGCATTGTAGAAATATGTTTTAAAACCTATTTTCAGCAAATAAATTATTTTATTCATTGAGTTTAACTACTTAGCATTGTGTTCAATTTTTCTTTTAAAATGGCAGATGCTGTCAGCATTTATATTGAATTTCTCTTTGTGAACAGATAAAAATGTCTATTTGACAAGGTCTTAAAAATACAGAATGATTTAAAGAAAAATCATTACAAACAGAAAAATATATTTAAGGTGAGTCATTGCTAGTACTTCTGTCAGAAAAAAATAACAACTTTGGTTACTGCTTCCACTGCAGCCAAAGTAGCATGGATTAATCTGTATAATGGTCTAGAGGATGCTGCAATTTTTAAAAAGTTGTGTTATTTACCCTGAATCACAGCATATTTAGAGTAGAAGTGTAACTTTTTGTATATCTGTCACTATCCAAACAAATTGATTTAATTGACATTGGTCCAGTTCACTTATTTCGAACTAAGATAATATAGTTATAGTGAGTGTGCTTCCCATATTTCTGATTCTCTGTTGTGAGTATGTGTGTATACACATACTTGTTTGTATGGGTGGAGGATACGCTCAGAAAGAGCGAATAGAAATAACAGTAATAAAAGTAATTGTCATCTTCTGCAAAAGGCAGACATATCTGCACAGTTTTGAAAATCATGAATTTTAGGATAGTGCATGAGAAAGAATCAAGTAGCCTTTGCATCTCCGATTTGGTCTTTAACTGCAGGAAGCTTTTATTTTTCTTTGCTGCAATATACAAAACACAAAGGAATATGTAATTATTTCAGTAAACAGTACATTACACAAGTAAATGACAGACTTATCCTACTATATTTCAAAGATCTACACAACAAAGCGTATTCTTTAAAATATGATTTTACTTGATTTTACAATTTGCCTTGTAAAATAGATACAAGAGCATTTTTGGAGGTTTTATGACATATTGTCCTTTAACTGCTTGATGGCACGTTTCTGTTTTACATGTCCTCTACTGTAAAGTCCAAAAGAACACATTGAAGATCTATTTAGATCTGCCAAAATTATAGATCTCTCTAGTCTCAGATGGAAAAATATACAGATACGCCAAGATCACTGATATTTCCAAAACCAGAATTAAAGATGGCAGTGTTAGAACTAGAGTGAAAATACTACAAACATGCCAGTTGGTGACATTCATCATTATTTCAAAAACACAACATACTGCTTCAACTTAAGGAGGGCTAAGTTATTTCTGAAATCCTCTTTGTCTCAAAGTCTCTCAGAAATATTGCAACCTTATTTTAGTCAAGAAGACATTATGTTAGTGTGCTCAAAATTAACCATTATACTATTGATTCAATAATTAAATATACTTAGCAATGGAATGTGCATATACAACTGTCCCCTTCATCTTATTGTTCTATGTTCTGACTTCTTTTTTTTTTTTTTTTGGTAGCATCACCAATTCTTGAATTGGTAAAAACCCAAACACTTCTGGTCAAGACAATTATTCTTTAAAACTTTATACAACTACAGTTTTTAGGACTCTCAAAACTTCAGACATAATCATTAGTAGATTTTGGAGGATTTTATCACTCCTAGGCAAAAAAAGTAGATTAAAGGTCATTTATACAGTGAGTAAATGCACAAATAATACAGAAAACTTATGAATTATGGAAATTTCTCCATTCTAAAGTGATACTTCATCATATATAAATCCTATTTGTGCTACAGTCAATGAACAATCTTCAGATCAATAATTAGCCGTTTGTAACAATAATATGGATAAAAGACCCTTTGTGGGTTTTTTATCTGCATATGTCTGCTTTCTTAACAATTTCTTTGACGTTTGAAATTTTTTAGAATTGATTAAGCATATTAAACCATGAATAATGAGACTTCACAAACACATGGTATTGAGTTTGGATAAGATTAATTTATCCCTTGACATGAGTTAACTTTACTAAAATGTGTAAATGAGTAGCAACTGGAAAGTCCTACCTCTGTAGTCATTCTAATTATGCAGTAAGATTTAACATCACAAGACTCTGAGACAGTGAAAAAGACAAATAATTGAACTTATTGTTATTATGCTTGTTAAACATGAGTATTAATGTTTGTTGACATATTTTAGAGTGATTCTAAACAAAGTTTTCTGCAATCATTTGGAATACATTAATAATATTGCAGCTGGACTGTGACAATATACATAAAGTGCACCAACAGAACACATTTAGCTATTCACAGCCTGCGCATTTATGATGAGGAAGCCAGAAAAGGATGCCCATGTATGGACAGGAACTTCACCAAGGAGCAGAGGAAACTGAACACCATATTTGGAATAGCATGTGATCAAAGCGTGACCAGGAATATAATTGGAGTAGACAGCCTGGAGAAGCCTCATGGACAGTAAATCTTCAGCTAATTGGTAAAGGACTTGACCTGTAAGAGCCTATGGTTAGAACTGTAGTCATCTGGGGAGAAATAAGCAGTTAAAAATATAAACCATTCAAATGTATAAAAATAAAGTTGTTATTACAATAAAGTGATTTTCTTTGCGCCACAAAAGGGAGCAATGTCTCTGCCTACCACATTGGACTAGAAGTATTTGTTGTGTGTTTGTTAAATTTTTAAGACTATAGTTAAGCCTAAGGTTATAATTAAGCCAACAATAAATCCTTGGATCTCCAATTACATAAGGTCAGTTCCCTTTTGCACATAATGAGATTCTGAGTCAACACTTAAAAAACCCCTAACTACAAGTTCAGGAGCAGTTTGTATATTTTCATATTGAATTATATTTATATGAATACAGAAGTGCATAAATGCAGACATTAATTAGAGGGGAAAGTGCTGGAAACTGAAGTGAGATACTCCTGACTCCTTGACATGAGTTAGGGTCATTCACTTCTTTGACCTGAAAATTGACCAGTGACTTGATACTCTATTAGACATTTGCACTATTGACCTAATAATTTTGACAGGGCTTGAGTAGGATTAAATACACTAAGAAAGTGTTCATATTATTTTGCAAGGGGATAGGTATTTCTTTGTATTTTTTTCCCCTCACTCAGATTACACATAAAACCACAAATGATATCAAAAGAGATTTAAGGAAGATGAAATATGAGACATGTTTTAAAAGGAGAATGTGCTATTGAAATATACAGAGGCAGACAGTGTCTTAGCCTTCTACTGATTGAAGTGGGGAAAAAGAAAAGATAAAAATCAAACACAAGTGTATGAAGAAATGAGAGTTAAAGAGTGAACATACAGATCCCACTTATCCAAGTCAGAAGATTAATTTTCTGTACAATCACCATCATCAAGATCAAGGATTGAGGAAATACAAAGATTCAACTCTGTTAAAAAAATGTAATTAGAATATTTCTAAAAAATTAAAAAATCTATCAACCACTGAGATTAAATATAGGCCTAGATGTGCTTATACTGCTAAATGAAAAGTCAGATAGCAATCCTTGATATAAGGACAACTTGCTTTAACCTTTTTTATAGTCACAGTCTTTGGTGTCAGCTTCTTCCCCAGGGAGATAGATTCCTCTCTGAGGAAGTTAGTTACTCATGAGATACCCAGAGAATGAGTGAACAGGGCTTCAGTGCTAAACTCATTCCATGGTACTTTTATTTCACTGAAGGGATATATCTCAAATTACTTGCTGAATCATTAAGAACAAAGAAATATCAAATGAACAATTTCAATAAGGAACATATTTCCAAGAAATTGTATTGAAAATTTTTCATAGATTTTATATATCGCAACAGCTATGAATTTCCTGGACGTAAATATGGCTATTCTGAGGAGTGCACTTTTCTCTGTTTATTGTGTACTGCCATGAATTTAAAGTATCTTCATTCTCCTTAATTTCTTTCATGTTCTAAAGTAGTTTAAATTAATGAACAAAGTGTGTAAAAGTTGTCTCTTCTTAACAAGTTATGTTGGTTTGAAATGATTGGTCTTCCAGAATATCATAACTTCATAACATCATAACTGGCCAGACTAAATTCATGGTAGTTTTTTATTAATATTGATGCCTTTAAAAGCAAGGTTGACTGTGAGAAATCCTTCTTTACTTTAAACTATTATTAGTTACTATAGAGTGGGTTTTTTATGCTTTGTCACATTTGGCTTTTAATTGTACTGTGTGGCAAAAGCTAGGTGGGTAGTTAGGCTAGAGTTAGTCTCGTTCATAAGCAGTTAAAAAAATTCAAATTATTCAAAATTTAATATACATATAATTTAAGTCTATACAAGATGATTGCACTTGTCTCCCATGAGACATCATTACTGTAATGGAGTAAGTCTTATATAGAAAATGTGTGTGTGATATACAACGAGATGTCTAGTCATGCAGATTTCCTACATAATAAAAAGAGAGAAAGCTATGGTTAACTATTAGAGAGATAATGTTAAATTGCATAAACCCTGTAGCTGTTCATGGAAAATAGGGGGTTTCTAAGTTTTTTCTACCTAAAGTACTTTTTTGTTTTTTAAATAAAATTTCTCATTGTATACTAGATGATAATAATCATAAGAAACAACTTTATTAATTCAGACACAAATATATCAGAGTTATATGAGTGGGCTTGTAAATTCAAAGGTGTCGATGATGACATTGGGTCTGTCAGCAGCCTGGCATTGATTGATGAAATTGATTTTGATAATATTTGGATATATCCTTAAAATAGTAAAGTCACTGTGTATCTCAGCATACCTTTAGATAAGTAAAAGCACATACACTGTGTAGCAGTGAACCATGTTTGAAAGAGCCACGGCTGCTTGCAGACTGTCTGTTGTTGATAAAGTAAACTTTGTAGCAAAAACATTGTAGTTAGTGATAAGTGAGCCTTCTGGTTACTTTTTATAATCTCCCAATCATAGTAGTAGAAAAGAACTTCTTGTCCAGTTAGAAGAGAGCACACTCCCTTCTCCAATAATATAGTACCAAATGCTAACAGCAATAAAGGAGACATTTTAGCCATCTTTGTCCGGCAACACAGTATGTCGTTCTCATCCCAACTGCGACACAAGGGTGGGAAGTACAAGCATAAAAGGAGACTTTAGTCTTTTATCAGAGATTCCACAATCTAGTGCACAGATTTGAGATTTCCAAGAATGATGTCAAAAGCCCATAACCGACAGAAGACACATTGGTAGAAGTATATTATTGAGGAATATATTCAGTTCAAATTGCTCAGTGTGCAACATCCTTTATTTATTCTTTCTAATAAAACATTTTAATAGGTTTAATAGAGTTTATGTATTTGGAAAGCGATGAAATGGAAATGTTCTTTCCTTTTTATCATGGCATAAACTCCAACATAATTATATTTAAGCAAACCAAAAGAACTCAAACCAACAAACCACTTCTTTATAATTTTTCAAAATAGTCTATGACAATTACAGGTATAAAAACCCCAAACATTACATGTTTCACCACAGTTTTTTTCAGCTGCTAAGTGATTATATAATGCTCCAGATTTGGTAAAAAATGCTCACAATAAATTAGTCAGACAGAGGATACTTTTATTAACTGCTTATCACTTAAAAAAACCCCCAAACAAACAAACAAAAAAACAAGCATCGACCTTCTCTTTGGCAACTTTGCCATAGAGTAACGAAACATGATAAAAAATAGATTAAACCTTTTGCAGTCAAAACATCACTTTTAGTGATTTGTAGGTGGAACAGTAGCTGAAAGGTTTGTGCTATGGACTCTGCCATTGTAATATTTAGGTTTAGCAGAGGAAACTTTCAGGTACAACCCCTGTTGTAGCTATCTAGATTTAGAAAATTTTAGCACAGTTTTATAGACATCAGTGTTTATAATATATTTTCAGTTAGGAGAAAAGAAAATATTTTCAAAAAGACTTCTTATTTATACTCTCTATTCTTTGAGGCACTAACATTTTATTTCCTGTTATGCGGTAAGAAATTTTGTTTTTTAAGTTGCTTACCTTGTCCTTAATTTTGGAGGAGACTAAGATGTTGTACTAATAGAATTCTTACATTTATTTCCAAAACAGTATGATTTTATCCTAATCTAAATGTATTGATTCTTGTTCAGAACACTAAAAAAATGTATCAAATCCACAAGCTTATAATCCACGCATAGTTATATACAAGTCAGCCTCATTTGGGCAAGCACTTCAGGGTTTTTTGGTTAGAAAATTTTGTTGATTGTTTAACTGCTAAAAGAAATCCTTTAAAGATAGTGATTTCACCTATCACTCTTATTTATAAGTTAGATCCTAATTTCTTCATAAATCAGTGGATTACGATATGTCTTAAAAAAGTGTTGAAGTACTACAACCTGTTTGCATTTTCTTTGCTATATTTATAAAACCAAACAAGTGTATCTCACGTTTGTCACAAGTATGAAGCAAGAAAACATGACTGTGTTTTTCTTGAAGTGCTTATGTGAAACTAAGACCAGTAGAAACCATATTTCAATGAAAGTGGTAGCAGAAAGCTTAGGAAATAGAATTAAATGGATATTTTCCTCCTGTACCTTACAGTGTTTTTCAAGAGCAGACTGGGAACTGCTAACTCACAAATTTGGTATACATCTTGCATAAACCTGTATTCAGACTTGACATGTGCCTGTACACTTACATTTTTGTTCTTTGTGTGAAAACTGAAAAAAAAAAAATCAGATAGAATAAGTAGCAACAAAGATGCCTGTAAATAACACAAGTTTTTACACTTCATGTAATATTTCTAGTTCATTTGAATCCTATGCAGCTTCATTTATATGTATGAAATGCACATCCATAATCCAAACTCACTCTTTCCACACCAGTGCAGTGAGAAAAAATAGTCTGGAGTGTGTAATTTAGAATTTTTTTAATATGTTTCCTTGGTTTTGCATTTTTTTTTCCTGTAGAAATCAATTAGCTTTTAGAGTACTTGAAACCCTGAAGACACCTTCTCTGTGTGGAGTAAAGGGTGTTCCGTTTTGTACATGGATATTACATAAAGAGTAAGAGAGTGATCCCTTCTGTACATTGGAATTAAAAAAAGTTAATACAAAACAATGGAAAACCAATGTTATGCTTGAAATGCAACTTTCTTGTGGAGATAATGGTAGAACAACCATGTTATACTCTCAGCCTGTGGTCCTTGTGATTCTTACTTTATTACCTCCAGTGTTCCCTTGGGCTGTTATCAGTCTATATACAGACCTATGCTCTATTGAGAGAAAAGTCTTCCTCTTTCACTCTTTAGACTACATGTCTAAATGTCTCTGTGTATTAAAGTTTTAATTTTCTATTTCAGGAAGTTGTTAGGATGATAATTAGTTACTTGATATGAAAGTTTTTGGAGACCATAAGCCCATAAATAATTTTGCATACAAAAAATTTTATTTTTTTAATTTTTTTATTTTAATTTTGCATAAGCAAAATTTTATTTTCTGCCCAATCTATGATAGGATGAATTTAAAGTGACTCTCTCATTAGTACAGCATGGTAGTATTGTCATGTACATAACTTAAAGATGAGTAAATATTATCACACACTGAAATTGACTAGAATGTCAAGACACTGAATTTTTGCTTTTTCTTTCAGCATTCATACTCCTACAACACTCAAGATATATGTTTCTCTTTTGGTATTACCTTTTTTTATAGTCCGCAGTACCTATTACTAGTTGGATTTCCAAAGTCCTTACTAATGAGTCAATAATTTTGAAATGTATATGATTTATTTTTTATGTAAGCCATAGGCCTAGAGCTTAGAATGAATTTTCCATTTATGTTCATCCATGACCTGAAATTACATTTTGTATCCTAAAGAACACCATGTCTGCATCTTAATTAGAACATAATTTATTCAGCTGTTGTAATGGATTTCCTGTACTGATCATCTCTCCTTGAATATCTTGCAAGTTTTATATCAAAAAAGTTTTATATAGACTATTTCCATCCTTCAGATCAACGTCTTGTTAATTACATTGCTTCCATCCTTCAGATCAATGTCTTGTTAATTACATTGCTTTCGCACAAGGAAATCTATACCTCAGAATTTTCAAGGGACCCACTGTGTTCTTTGTATCAAAATTCACCTCGTGGCTAAATTTATGACAGTATGTAAATAGCATATTTCTGCCTCTTGTTTTTTTTTTTTTTTTTTTTTTTTACCAGTTATTTGTATTTCTAGAAATTATTGACTTATTTCAGCTCAGCATGAGTAGAGTCTTTCCAGGTGTCCTGACGGTTAAATGGATGTATTCTTTACAACTGACCTGAAAACTAGCTAAAAGGATCAAATACATCTTCCCTGTCCTGCTGTTTTTCCTCAGTGTATGCTATTGCAGCAAATGCAGTTTTGTATATTTCTACCCAGCATTTATAAGCCATGGTTTCATTATGCAGCTCATTTTTTTCATAACCTTGTCTAGAAACTCATCAGTATAAACACAGTTCAAAACCTTCTCTGATATTAGAAGGATGTGAAAGTTCTCTGTGTGCTTCTTCTTCTGCCTTTATACAGTTCACGCAGCCTTGTAAAATTTTCCATGGTCTGTTGCATTGCTTAAGATATAAGCAATCCTGGACCTACTACTATTTATTGAAGGCATCATCTATTATCTCTCACTGCAATGGGGTCCACTTGTGTCATTCTTAGATTCTATGGATCTTGGTCTTTCAGTCCTTCCCATAATTGCTCCATAATACTCAACTCAATTCATGGTCCCAGCTGCCCCAAGGATAGAACGCAGAGCCCTACCTGTGTCTGTCACACAGCAGAGATTTACTGTAGGGCAATTCATAGCTACTTTGGCTGCAGAGGTGTTAAACATATTGCAGCTCAGTTTCACAGCCTGTGGTAGCTAAATTTACTCTAGTGACTTTCTTTAATTAGTTTGGTAGCACATCAGCAGCTGGCATGTAATGATATGAACTAAAGAGCCTGCTAGCATATATTATTGAATGCAAATTTGGATGTCTTCTACTCTTTTATGAACAGTTTAATTGTAGTCACAGTTCCATATCCAACAAAGAAATCCACAGGACCATCATGCCTGCATGCTGCCAGAATGAAATTATGGTGCCTTATATAGTAAAGGATCATTCTTAGCTCTACACCTTAATAAAAGCATAGCAGAATTTCAGTTTTAGACTCTCAAAGCTGTCAAGTGGCACTTAATATTACTTTCTGTCCTGACATACAACTCACTTTTGAAACATAAAACTAGAGAGACAACATTTTATGTAGTTTTACATCTATTATATATACATATTATTACATAGATACATATTAACCAAATTTGAACAAAGCTCCTTCAAGTCACAGAAAAGGCTTTTCATAGTGTAAAATATGTACCTTCATATTCTTCTCTGAGAATTGCTGAAGAAATATTCATTGAAGTTGACACTGGAAAAGCTGAAGACTGCAGAGAATTCCCTCTACCACCCTACCAAAGGCATTTAGGCTTTACCTACAAAGCAACGTCATGCTATTACGGGTTAGATTCTTTTTTGGGAAATTTTCCCATTGTCACCATGGTGCTGGCAAACTGAGGAAGGAAAAAAGGTAAACCAACTATGGTAAAGACAGAATTCCTCAGCAGGAGTGGGAGTGGAATTCTTCATTGTCTTTCTGCCTGAGAGCTCATGGCTTTTGACAGCAGACAGATTCCTGCCCTTGGAATGTGCAGGGGAGGGGTGGAATATGCCTGCCTTTCCCCCCCTCCTTTCTTGGAACAATAGAAAGATTCTGGGGGACCAGCCCAACTCACTGGTTTTTTTTTTGGCTGCAATCCTGGAAGAGGGCCCAGTGTTGTCTCCTTGGTGCCTCTCTCTTTCTCTTTTTCTTTCACTGCCTCACCTGGCCCAACTGCTGTATTCAGGTGGACCCTGTAGCAGCTCCTGGAGAGATAATGGAGAGCCCTGCCTGCCCTGGCCCAAGTTCAGAGTTAGCCTGTCTGCCTTTCCCTGTCTCCTACTGCTCCTGTATCAGACAAGTGACTTGCCTGTCTCAGCAGCAAAACTGGGGGAATCCCCCGTGTGTGTGGTGAGTCTGCAAGACCTTCCTGTTTCCCCCACAGCTGTGACCACACTGAGGAAAAATACGTGGAAGGTTGTCATGGGGGAGGGGAAGAGTTTGTTGGGGTGAATGTCCTTGTTACTGCTACGTTACTGTTTGTATATATATACACACACATATATATGATTTGAAGGGTATGGTAAACTGGAGATGGAGTTTTTCTTTCCACTCCAGGAAGGTTCCTATGTTTCCTGGAAGATATTGTCCTGACCTGGAACACATGCTAATATCCACATTTACCCACATACTTTCCTGACATCCAGCAGTGACCTAGCAGGGAGAGCAGAACCAGTAAATCCACTTCACCTCTGCAAAATGTACAGGCAGTGCTGAATGGCACATACAGGTATGTTCATATTTTTGCATTAGACTAAAAATATCTGGAGCACTACACTGCTTCCTGTACCTAAATTATCCCTACATGACTGAAAGAGAAAGTAAAAGATTTTGAAGTTTTCACCATGACCTGACTCTTAATTTTCACTCCACACTTCTAAATGTATCATCTGACTCTGATTTTCAAGTTACTTTCCCCTAAAAGTTCTTTTTAAGAGGGATGCTTTTCAACTCACCTTATAGGAAGAACAGACACAGTTGTGCAGCATGGGGTTGTAATTGAACTGTTTAATCTTTCCTTACAGGAGAAAGTGTCAGTTGGGCACATCTTGATTTTCCCTCTGCTAGCTTATTTTAAAGACACTTGAGAACAGAAAACTCAGTGTTATCTGCTCTTGACTGCCACTAAGTGTGCCTCTTGATTAGCTTGCTCAAGAAAGTGATTGTGTTAACATCAAGATAGGACCATGGATAAACATTTTCTATTCTGCAAAACATTCATGGATCTGTGTAAACAACTGGGATTTCAGTGGACAAAGGCACATGAGTGCTCGCAGAAACACTCAAATATGACAAGGCTGAAAATTGCAGTCTGAGGGGAAAAAAACCACAAAAGAACAACCCCCCAAAACACTCAACAAACAAAAAAAAGCCCCCCAAAACAAAAACAAACAAACAAACAATACAAAAGAAAACGATGAAAAAAGGGGAAGGAAAAAAGAATTAAAAAGAAAAAAGAAATTTAAACCTTCTGAAGCAGAAATTCAGAATTTTCTCCACTTTCAGATTGTTGACTATTTTCTCTAATCCCACCATGAATAGATAAATACACATTTCCTAAGCAAGAAAAAAAAAAAAAGCAAAAACATATGTAATTTGATTACTTTGGTTATCTTTTCTATCCCCTGTCAGCCTCTTATCATGAAGAGAAAGAAAATGTATAGCTAAAATACGAATTAGTGCCTTGAGGTGGCCTCAGATCCTCTATCACCTACTAGTAGAGTGAAGATTACTTTCCCTCATATGTTTTTAGCACCAAAAAATAAAAACACCTTCCTAGACTCTACGAGGTCTAAAAGTTTGCATTTAAATCTGCATTTAATGTAGATTTATTCAAAAAGTTTGCAAACCTCTTCGAACTTTATTCATCGTCATGGTTAGGCTTTGCGAACAAAGATATAGGAAGAGCTCTCTCCACGCTCGCTGCCAAACTTTATTATGACTATAGAAAATGTACTATGTTAGGGCTGAAACCACATATTTTTGAGTGATTTTATTGTATCTTATGACATTTTGCATTCATGCTTTTTGCTATTGAAATCATTCTTAAGTTTCAAGATATATTGTTGATTTAAATTTCAATAAATGCCCTGCAGGTATCTCCTTATTGTTGTACCTTTTTTTCCTTCAGATTTATTCATCTTTTCAAAAATAAGCACTGAAAGTCCTTCATTTTAAGTGCATAATCTCTTTCCATTATTTTTAGCTTTTCATTCTTGTGATTGTCTTCCTTTATAACTGAAAAGAACAGTATGATTTGTATCTTATTAATTCCTAGCACAGAAGCCTCTATTCGATTAGTATTGCTAAATATTACAAACCTAAGAAATAAAATTTATCCTGAGTAAAATGTATACAGTTTTCTCATATTTTGATTATTTATCTCCCAAGCGGAAATTTCATATATTTATTAAAGCCATTTCTAAGATAATACTACTTTTGAAAATTCTTACATAATGTACACTCTTAGTAATTATAGTCATTATTTTTCAAAAATCTTGCCTCAATTTAAGTAAAAATAATTAAATTGAAAATTAGTCTCCAAAACACTTTAATCTTGGCTATGCAATGAAATTAAAGTAGTTACTTCCTCCTGATCATCATGAAATCTGCAAATGACGTTTGTTAATTAAGTGTCCTGGTTCTGGCCAGGACAGGGTTAATTTTTGCAGTAGCCAAGAGGAGGCATGGCTAGGACCCAGAGGTTATTCTATACCATCTCATGGTCATTTTCCATGAGCAGGGGAAAGGCTTCCTTCTGGTGGGATGGCAAGGAGAATGGTCAGGTATTGTCTATAGTCAGGGGGTTTCTGTGTGAATTGTTCATTTCTTGTATCCTCTGTCATTAGTATTGTTGCTGTTACTGTTTGTTTTCTTATCTCATTGCCGTTTTCAGTAATTTTTGATCTTTAGCTTTTGTGTCTCTAATTATCCTCTCCATCCCTCTGCAGAGGAAGGGAAAAGGGGAAGGGGAAGCAAGAGAACAAGCAGGTAGCCCATGATTAGGAGGGTCTCAGTCAGACTACTAAATTAGGGAGTACCATTCTTAAACTATGACATCGAGGAATAATGGGCTTCTGTTCCCAGATGCTTCAGAATTCCTTCTGGATTTCTACACTAAATTGATATTATCATGTAGCTATTATTGTCTTCAACCTTTGATTTTGATGAGGGTAACAGTTTACAAGTCAAGAATTATTTGACACAGAATTGAAACAAGAAGAATGGGCTCAAATCAGCTGAGATTATTATACGTGTAGTTTCTGTTATTTATCGCACCAGTTTTCAAATTAGGTACTCTACACACCTATATCTATAACATGCTCTTGCCCTCTTCTTGCTGTCCAATGAATAAAATATATCTGGAAGGATTTTGAGAAAAAACTTCCCATCCAAATTCTCCTCTGACTTAGGTGACTTATTTGTGACAGGAATATGAGACATGTAAATTACACTCATCTTAAACCAGATTTATACATTCCAACTACTGAGAATCTATTGTTCAAACTAAGAATTTTTACATTGTCTTCTCATGAATCAGCTTTAAATATATTATGATACAGATATACACAATAAGTACTACTTAAATAGGTCTTCTGAAGGGCCATGGGAAAAGAGAATAATCTAAAAGAAACCAGACATGCTTGAGCTGTTTCTCCATTGAGAAAATACACAGAAATAGCATATCACAGCTGTAGCGGTAGCTGTTACTGAAGAAATTGCAAAAGTAAATACATTATAGGTCTTTTCTACTTCTTTTATTGAGGAAAACATCTTACTGAGAGAAGATGATATGCACTGAAAGTGTGCAAAAATAGACAAGATTTATATTTCATTTCACATTTCTATTTAGATACTCCTTTGTCCACTCTGGTTTTTTTATTACTCCTGAATATCTGGAGTAATAAATATCACATCTCTGAAAATAAGAATAAGGAGAGAAAAAATACAATGTGTTTCAAAGATAAAAATACAAGAGAAACATCAATTGAGTATTTGGCTTTGCCACTATGGGACTGAATGCATTTGGCTTTGCCATGAAATATGTCTTTGCCACTATGGGAATGAGTGCAAAAAAGTTAGCACTGTAACAGTAACCTCATTTATGAAAATGATGGAGTCAGCTATGATTCTAAGAGGAAGATAGACTGTTCTTAGATTCCAAAATATTTAAAGTATTTTTTAGCTGCAGAATATTTTCTTCCAATAAAAATATGTTCAAACAACTATGAGCACAACAAGCACAAAACTAGAAAGTTAAGAAGCATGCTAGAGACATGGCAAATTAGTCCCTTGCATATTTATGACTCATAAATCAACGGAACTTTGAAGTAATGGAAAACAGTTTAATAGAAATGAAAAGTGTGTCAGAGACATCAAAGCAAAGCTCCATGCAATCAATCTGAAGTATTCTGTTATTTAAGGAAAAAACAAACAACATGGCAATGCAACAGTAATTTAAATACTTAGAAATCACAAAATTCAAACTGTAACTTTTCTTGTTCATTTAAAACACAGGGAGACAGATTTTATAAAATCAAATGTAAATATAATAGAATAAAAATAAATACAGCTTTTGTACAGGAAGTTGTCATATTGGGAAAAGGAAATAAATTTATTGTTAGTTAATATTTTTAATATTTTCTTTAAGTTGAAGAAAGTTCTGGATGAAAGTTCTTATCAGATGAGAGCTCTTTTAAAGTGAAGACTTTAGATGCATAGTAGATTTTTTGTCTCAAATATTATGAAAAAAATAACCTGAGTTAATTATAAATTCCCAGACTCTAGAGTTAGAGCAGATTGTAGTACTGCCTCATTGATATATTACTCAAATGCTTAAAACCCTGATTTCTCTACCTAGCCAAAAGAATAATTGACATGTATAATTCACTCCTTATAACTTTAACTATCAGATCGTTACAATTACTGCTTTTCTTAATCAGAAATGAAAGTTACTATATTTTGGTAACACTGATCTAAAATGTTTCCAAATATTTTGAACTATCTTTACTTTTAGTGTATGGAAAAAAAAAGTAATAAACTTTGAAGTCCTTCGTCTAAACCTATAATAGCCAAATAGTGTTGAGCTGACAATTCACTGAAAGGCCCCTTTCTTTATTTCACCGGTTCCCTCGGGGTCATTATAATATTTCCTGAACAACCATTTGGCTGATTCACTTCACCAAATGAACAGAAAACAAATCTAGGAAAAAGGCAAGCAAATACATTTCCACTCATCACTGACAAACTGAATCAGAGTTCTACGCTCTAAAACACAAGCAAAAGGTGCATATTCTTTCTAGCAAGGATGTAAAATTCTTTCTGAAGTATTTCTTGTTCACAACATCTGAACTTATTTCAAAAATCTATAAAGAATGTTTCATAATTAATTTGTACAAATTACAATACAGCTTCACAGAATCTGAGTATATTGACACTACAGAACATGAATATAAGCAAGAGGGGAAAATAAACTATGATAGCTGGAACAGACTGGTTATAGTAAATTTGAAGTAAAAGAAGAACGGTAAAAATAAACAGCAGCAGCATTTCTGTTCATTCTTTCTCAATATTAGGTTTAACAGGCAAGTTTAAGAAGAGATTTCCATGAATAAAAGAGTCAGTAGATGTAAGTCATGAAAAACACAAAGGTTGAAACTGGGTATTCAATAACCCACGGACATAAAGATAGAAATAACTGAAGACTGAGGTTAAGACAACTGATAAAATATTCAGTTAAAAAAATAGCAGTCTTTTAAGTCATATTACAAAAAGTATAGAAACTAAAGATGTACTTTCACAAAAAAACCCACCCCATGAAGTCATGAGCTGCTTGGAAATAAAGACTATTTTTCATTCTCTCTCTCACTGAAAGAAATACATTCAAAAATCAAATTCATCACCTGCTATGCTAGCAGTCTTTTGGAGCACATTAAATAGGCTAATGAGTTCACTTTGCAGGAAGATTTTTCAAGGTTCGTCCATCTCTAAGACTAATAAAGCCCTCTATTATTGCTTTTAAAATGTAGTAAGGCCGTATTTGCTGTCAGGTTTGTAAGTTTTATATTCAAATTTTAAACTGATCAGTCACATTAGTCTTTAAGTGCCAGCTCTGGCTTATATTTGTGGATTCCTGGTCTGTGGAAGGTTATTTCTACAACAAAAACCACAATGCAGTTTTCAGCTGAAATCCAATTCTGCACTAAACCAAGAGATGTTTCTGTGTAGCTACTATTCTTACCACATTTCAAAAGTGACTGAGATTTACCTTTTCCTTTATGGCATCTTTCCTTTTCCAGGTGAATTTATAATCTACATGTAAAATATTGTGGTTACAATTGATGCGGTCAATATATTCTTTGTGGATGTTGTCAGCTGTTAGTTTTTTCCCTGTTCTAGTGTGATTCACCTTTGAATTTATAATTAAAAAATGGCTATGATAAATAATCAATGGCTAAATTTTTGGTCCCAGAAGTCCCAGCTAAGGCATGACTTTTTTTTGTTTGTTTGTTTTTTTCCTATATATTAAATAAGGAGAAGGAAATGAAATAAGGAGATTTGAATAGAAAATAGACATCTGTAGACATAGAGACATAGACCTCTGGAGAGAAAAGAACCTGCTGTTCTGTCAGCAGGAATGTGAGTGGGGGCTGCAAAGATGGCTTTGGGATAAGACACCAGAAGCCAGTTCCTTCTGGCCCCAAGACTGACCTGCCACTGACCAAAGCTGAGTCAATCAGCAACAGTAGTAACATCTCTGTAATAATATGTTTAAGAAAGGGGGAAAAATGGCTGCACAACAGCTGGGATAAAGGAGTAAAAAAAAACATAAGAGAAGCACCCCTTGGATTCCAAAGTCAGTGAAGAAGGAGGGGGAGGAAATGCTCCAGCTACCAGAGCAGATTTCCCTACAGGCATTGATAAAGACCATTGTGAGACAGGTTGTCCCAATGAAGCCCAAGGAGAACCATGGTGGAGTAAATATCCATCCTACAGCCTGTAGAGAACTCAGTGCCGGAGCAGGCAGACGTGTCCTGAAGACAGCTGCAACTAATGGAGAGCCCGTGCTAGCATGGCTCCTAGCAGGAACGGATGACCATGGAGAGGAGATCATGTTGAACAAGTGGGGATTGGGAGAAGGTGTTTTCAAGTTTGTTCTTAATTCTTATTAACTTACTGTGTTTAATTTGCAAAAAATTAAATTATTTTTTCCCAAGTTGAGACTTTTTTGCCTGTGGTGTCAACAGGCAAGCAGTATGTTTGGATTGTAAGTACATCAAATAAATACTGTCATTTTGAGAAGAAGTAGTTTTTTGCCTAAAACTCCTGTCACCTCAGTAGTTATACAAATTAATTAAAAGAATTTATTCAATGAGTATTCATTTTAGGAGGAAGATAGGAATATTGAAAGAAAGTTTTATATTGTAAAGCTTAAATGGTTTGATATAGAAAAGGTCAGAATTTTACCTTTATCAAATATTACTGTATTCAGGAAAATTTGCCTTTCTCACTTCTAAAAGGTCTTCTGATTTTTTTTCACAATAGTTAGCATATATCGAAGGGGGATGATTGGAGCAACCTCCATTTCACTTCACTAAAGAACATTTTAAAGTTCTGGAAAACAGAAAGGAATGCTGAGAATTTTTTATCTTTTTATTATTGACACTTTTATTCAAAATATGCAGACTACTCTTATGATTTGGAGGGTTTATGTCTGTTTTGAATATTAAGAACGCAGGGCAATTAGATTGGAAAAGACTTCTGAGACCACCAAGGCCAACCTTTGACCAAACACCAGCTTTAATTTAAATTCTTGTTGTGTGTCCAAATCGTCACTGTACAACAATTGTATATCCAGATCCATTGGTCTGGTTAGTCATAAAGATTCCATAATAGGATTTCTATTCATGTGTATAAAATATGACTATGGAGTCTAAAGGTCTGCATTGGGCAATTTTGAAGTTCTCCACCGGCTGAACTCCATCTACTCTGGGCTGGTTTACTGAGGAGTAGTTTACTACTGTTCACAACCAGATATTTACATCATAGTAAGTACATCTGTAACCATTTACTCCAGGTAGAAATGGATGATGTTTACATACTTTATCTAAATTTTTAAATATTTCTTTATTTTCAGCCTTAGCTATCATTAATTTTATGAGTAGGAGTCTTTTTATATCCATAATTTAGTCATCTATATGTGTCTCTAAATTATGGAAAGAGTCTTCCGCTTGTCTTAGGTCATTACTTTATAACTGAAGAACAGTCACTCTGTCTGTCTAACAGTCATTCACACTGTCTCCTTCCATTAACTACACTGAGTTACAAGAGGAGCTACTTGAGTCACATAATCCACTTTATGATGAGATTAGACAGGTCAGTCTGCAGAACACCTTGCATTTTTTTTTTTTTTTGCATTTGAAATATTATGGATCTTGTCATACCAGTATAGTACTTATATTTGAAACAATCTAAAATCTGCACAGGGACAGACAACTTGAAGAAAGGAAAATGTTTCAAAAGTTGCAGTTACCTACTATATTCTGGGAAAAAAAATAGTAAGAAATTAGTAAAACCATGAAAAATTGTGAATCATCTCACACAACCAGTTGGGTGGATAAGAATCTCATAAAGATGTAGAAGCTTTTCCTCATACAGACTTTCTACTTTTCTCTGAAAGAAGAAAATTAAATGTTCTCCACTTTCAAGAGGGCATTCTGTAGATTACGGAAAAACATAACAAGCAAATATTTTTGAATTATGATACTTAAGTCAGGATATCATAATTCAGCACAAAGCTCATGTATCTTTATCCTTCAGGTAGGCAATCCAGAATAATTAGGGTTCTTCTTTTGTTGGTTTAGGCTTTTTTCCCACATAATAACAGCTCAAAAATTGTGATATTGATTTTCAAGAACTGTTCTGATGTGATCTTAATTTGACCAGAAAGTAATTTCCAGAATGTAGGATCTCTTCTTTTAAAAAAATGTTGTTAAATTTTGCAGTGTTAGGGTCATACTGGGAGCTTTTGCCTACTGCTTGAGTGCTGTACTGAATTCAACACACAAGCAATACACAGTCACTAGAGTAAACCTGTAAACCACAGTCACTAGAGTAAACCAGACAAATGTTATGTTAGGTGGCTTTAATATGTAGTAGTGGGAGAGTCTCCTTTTTTTTTTTTTTTTCTTTTTTCTTTTTTTTTTTTTTTTTTTTTTTTTTTTTTGTGTTTGGTTATAATCTAGAAAAATGCAGTCATAATTCATGGTTAGTTCACTTTCAGGTTGAAAAATTGGTTTAGATGATGTAAACAATGTAGTTTCAGCCAAATAATGACTACTCCAAATCCTGGTGCTCTGTAGTAGCAAACATCATTGGCTTCAGCACTGCTGCCAATATCCAGTACCATGTACTTTTGTTACATAGAAGTTTGGCTCTGAATAATGGCCCTTCAAATTTATTTTGGCTATTTTTTCTTCAGTTCATACAGTGTTGTGATTTGGGTTTGTGACTAGGAGTGCTAAAAACACACTGCTGTTCTGAATATTATTGAGCAGTGTTTGCACAGTGTCGGGCCTTTTGTGTTTGTTTCTCTATCCCATACAGTGATTAGACTGGGTTGGGTATTGTTTTGTTTTGTTGCCTGTGATCTTCTTATTTCATTAAGATATCTTTATCTCAACTCATCAGTTGTCTTGCTTTTTCTCTTCCTATTCCCTCTGCTGTTCCTCTGGGGATGGTGAGGGGAGTAAGTGAGAAGCTAAGCAGTGCTTTGCTGTCCACCTAGGTTAACTCACCACAGAGATGAATCCCTCAGCAAGAGGACAAGGTAGCAATATTATATACAACTGCTGCTGTAATTAAGCTTTTCTGATTCAGTTATTTCTTGTGCAACACAGTCTTGTTACCAGTGATTGTGATTTTTCTAATGCCTCATTTTGCCTTTATTATACTCTGCTGTACTTATTTAAATAAAAATATTATAATAAAATAACAATATGTTAAACTTTCTGATATTTCTAATAATTCCAGTGGATTGTCATGTTACAATAAGCAGGATGATAAAACTATTTTTGTAACTTTGATATTTATTACTAGCAAATCAGTTCACTGCTGTTGTTTAACATGCCTTTTTACCATAATCGCTGAATAAGAAATGTGTAAATATTATTGTTAATAGAAATATTTCATTACATACTTCAGAAAAGTATTAACCCATTTGTGAAGTTTTTTTCAAAGGACAGAATGCAAAGAGAAGGAGTCTTAGAATTCAGAGGCTTCTTCATTCACAAAAGAAGTAAAGCCCTGACACTAGGTTAACAGCATTTTTATGCAATGAAAACAATCACACTGGAATACAACAATTTAGGTAGTTACTGGTGGATTCTAAAGTGTGGAGCAGGTATGACTGTATGGTGTTTCTGATTTGGGATGAACTTATCTGGACAGAAATCAAGACCAAGAAGTGGTCTTCGAGTGATATTTTAAATACTCTACAGAATAAGAAACATCTATAGTGTGTGTAGTGCAGGAACTACAGGACACTTATGTCCTTTAGGCAGGTAGGATACCACAAACCATGCAGGATATAATAGGGAAACTCAAATGGTGCTTAATATCTAAATACTCCTGGAGGGTGAT
The DNA here is from genome assembly GCA_013399895.1 of Serilophus lunatus. NCBI lineage: Eukaryota > Metazoa > Chordata > Aves > Passeriformes > Eurylaimidae > Serilophus > Serilophus lunatus. Next base: position 136,515 of record VXBA01004713.1, read on the forward strand.
GCTGTTTATAGCTGTCTGCATGTGTTCAAGCTATCTGAGCTCTCATTAGACTCAGCAGCTATCTTCAGTACTTCTTTTAAAGAAACTAGTAAGTATTAATTAGTGAATCAATAAGTAACTCTGTAGATGATGAGGCTGTAGTGCTAGAGCTCACTTTTTGATCTCTCTTCTTTAATACTGCATATGTACCCTCAAAAGCCACCAGTTCTGGGTTAAAAAATTTTCAACACAGAGATAAAGTAGACCTAATGAACTACTTGAAATCTAAGTGGTTTTAATTAATTATGTTAATCTAATTAGGATACAGAGTCCAAGGTCTTCTCCAGAGTAAAGCAGCCTGCAAGTATGCTTTGAAAGAACAGTGTAAGAATCACCTGTTAAAAAAAGATGATACATCTTTGTTGATTAGCAACATGAACTTGAACTACCGGTTTTCCCTGAGGAAATAAAAGGATGGATTGCTGTTGTCATATATATGTACCCATTTACTGCTTCATTTATCACAGACCTTTGCTTGGAGTCATTTAAAATACTATTCTTTATTTAAGATGAAAACACTGATCCCAGACGAATGCTAAATGTTGGGTTGTCACTGACTAATTTACTATACTTAGAACATATGCATTTACCTAATCAGTATGTGCCCTCGTCAGTCTCTATACTCTTTTTCTCAACCAAGTTTCTAAACAGTTATTTGCTTTTTTTAATTACAACTTCAGTGATTAAAGTAGAAGTAGCTACTATTTCATGTGGTTGGACTCACCTCTTCAACTGATGAGCTTATTTTAAATTTCCAAAATAATTTCATTTAATTTAAACATAATTTTATTATAAAATAAAACAGAAATATTTTAAAAATGCATCAAATTAATTCCAAATATAATTAGTAATGTGACAATATATTTTTTCCAGGTGTTGTTAAAATTAAACATTTTTACATTCCTGAAACTGATTTTTAATATTATTTTGCTTTCACTTCCTCAAACCCAATACCACATTCAATTGTATTTTCCTGTTATCTCTTCTATAAAGTTTTTCACCTTTTATGTTCCATTTTTCTATATGAATTTAATTTTTTAACCAGTCTATAAGCACAATTCATACATCCAAATTTAAATATACTGTATTCTTCAGATAATAGCTCTGTGCTCCTGTAAATGTTTCACAAAGCATCTTTCAATATAGAATGCATTTATCCTTGATCAGATTAATTACTTAATGATTTTTTGTTTGTGTCTCTATACAGATTTCAAAAAGAGTTTATGATAGCAGACTAAATTTCAGAGATTCATATTTAAATCAGCATGTGTCTTCTGTTTCTGCCAAATCATTGTACAAAAGCAGTTGTCACATAGAAAACAGCCAACAGGTAAGACTGGGGACTAAAACTCCACAGGTCAGTGGTTCACTGTTCTAATGAGAAAGTGAAAAAGAGAGCACTTAATGTCACGACAGTTAAAAAAAATCTAATCTGAGTGAAACAAATATTCCTTCTTTTTATTAATAATTTCAACAACAAAAATAGCAGATTTCTGGATTTTCTTGTGCAAAAGTACTGTACTGATAAAAATTTTCATCCTTCTAGGATCTGCAATTATTTGAGGAGGCAAAGTAAAACTCCTTTCAAATTTGATTTTCTGCAGTTACATTGAAGTACTAGGGTGGGAAAGGACTGCTTCATCTTGATGCTTAAAAATCCCTGACAAGAACACATTTATGATTTCCTGAGTTGACCCAGCAGGAATAATGTAATAATTTTCCAAAGAAGATGTGTGTAAGTTGTAAAAGAAAAAAAAAAGAAAAATAGAAAAATAGCCAAACTAGTTCAACTGTTCTCTAAGGATATAAGAGCCTGGTTTAGTTAAAGCCTTACCTCTAACTCTGTGCCAAAATTTGAGACAGCTAAAATTTTCACCTGAATGTTCTGGAGGTGTCAGTCATCTCGACATACTTGCATACATAAAATTTAATGCATCAAAGTTTTGGACCCTGTAGTGATCCCTAACTCCATCACTTGTGTCAACTTGCTCCAAGCGACAATTAATTTTCACTGTCTTAGCAAAACTGTTTATTTGCCCATTTATTTTCGCTTTTGTTTTTCAAAGCTCAGGGAATAGCCAACATGTACTTAAGTATTAAAATTAATGGTCCAAAGGCATTCACAGCAAGGAGGATGAAAGTGGAGGCCAGAAGTTTGAAAAGAAAGTTGGAGTTGGTAAATAAGAGATCTGTATCAGTGAAAGTGGTAGAAGGTTAAAATGTTCAACTTAAAGCCAGCATATGTGCTGCTGGACAATCAAGCACTGTTCTGCAGTAGTGGGAAAATGTAGCCACAGCATGGGATTTGTTCCAGTGAGCTCCGAGCATTGCGCATTGAGCTATAAATTGTATTTTTAGTTGACCTTTTGGTGGCACTTCGGCACAGTCTCTAATATAAATATGAGATATGGTGTGAACTGAAACAAGAACAGAAAAAGGAATTGGTATTACTAACTCAATGGCTGCCACCGCATGGTGCCTGTGAGTGAATCTGCAAAAAATTAACTCTATGAAAGCTTCATCCAGGAAAAATGGTATACCTCAATTTTTTATTTTTCTTTTCATTATTGAAAGAATTATATTCCCATTTTTACTCTAAAATTGTTTTGAAAAATACATCCATCAGATGATTGAGATCTCATGAGAGAGTATCAACATGATTAGTGAACGGCAATGATATTTTACCATCTGAGAAATCAAAGAAAAGAAAACAAGGCCTAACCTTTACTAGTGAGCAGCTAGAAGCATTTATGGATATTGGAAAAATATTTTGCTACAAATTACACCAAATAATAATAACAAATGTTTATAATACCTAATAATAACAATAAAAATCATTATAAAATTATTCAGAACAGATCTTCAGAATTAGAGTAGGTAAGAGCAAATAGAAGTTATTGTCAAGGGATTGGAGGTGTCAATTTTTTTTCCTTCTAAGGAGGCAACTAAAGACATTTCAGGAATATTAACAAAACAGAAAAAAAATTCAAGGCCAGTAGCATTTCAGCCTGAAATCAAATGATAGACTATCTCATTTGCCATCTTGGAAAAAAGCCATGGGAAGCAGTATTACTTCACATATTCTTATAATGTTATCAAATAGCACAGTTTAAAACCTTCTAAAAATCCAGATAGCAATTACATTATTAACTTGGACACCTATTACACATTGGGTTTAATTACAGGTAGCGACGGAGAGTGCTAAATTTATTTTCTTTAAAGTTAGACATAGCCTAAATAGAATTTGGCTATATTATACAGTGTTGTTTTTTTAATTTCTGCATAATTTTATCAGAAGTGCCTGGATTGCAACTTTATAAAGACAAATAACTTGATAATGCAAATGATGAAGTAGGATCCAAAAACAAGAGAAGTGGAGAAAGGAATATTGAAAGGAACAGGGAAAGTTTACTATTTGAGGAAGTACTGTTAAGGCAAATGGATGCCTCAAGGAAACTAACATTGTTAATTCAAGAAAGCCTCTATCAGTAGTTCTGGGTCAGACTAAAGATACTTCTATCACAGGGAAGAGTTGGTCATTTCACATCTTCTCAAGTCAGATCAGAACTGCAGTGGTTTATTGAGGACACGTGACTTATGAGCAGTCAATGTAAGCTTGGAATGAGTGTAAGCTTGGAATGAGGGTCGATCTGTTAGAGGGTAGGAGGGCTCTGCAGAGAGACCTTGACAGGCTGGATAGAGGGGCTGAGTCCAATAGTATGAGGTTTAATAAATCCAAGTGCCGGGTTTTGCACTTTGGCTGCAATAACCCCATGCAGAGTTATAGGCTGGGGTCGGTGTGGCTGGAGGATGCCCAGGCAGAGAGGGACTTGGG
>VXBA01004713.1:143173-156204 GCA_013399895.1 Serilophus lunatus
AAGGGAAGGGAAGGGAAAGAAATCTCTTTATTTAAACCTGAGTCAAAACAGGGAAAGTTTTCTCAGTCTCAGCTAACCCAAGACAAGGAAATATCAATCACTGACACTTTAAAGTACTTCCAGTGTCTTAAATTGCAATGCATAAAACAAACTATATGACAATATTTTCACTCCCATTCTCTTTCCAGTTTCCTGCTTCTTGACTTGAATAGCATTAGTATTTCTTTGTTTTCTTTGTTACTCTCATTATGACGTATCTTTCCAACATACTCTTAATTTCTTGCCAAAGTCTGACATTCTGCCAGTATTTCATAAGATATTTATCTCCTTCCAATTTAAGTCCTGTAGTCTATAGTGTATCTGTGAACATTGATCTGGAATGACAGATAGTTCCACTGAAAACATCTGCATTTTATTTCTTGCTGGAACCATTTCTGCTATATTTATGTGTGCAGAACTTTCAGACTTGCATTATTATGCAAAAAAAATGAGTAATGGTTCTATTAGTTATGTTACATTTATGCCTGATATTTACTTCCACTTGCTTGTTAATATATTGAAAAATTTTGGTTTTGTTTCTGGAAATTATAAGAAGGAAATGAAAAACATTATGTTCAGAAAATGTATATTGTCTATTCTTCCTTATTAATCATATACATTAACTAGCAATTACCTCATAAAACCCCTGCTTTCTCAGTATAAAATTAATAATAGTTACTACTTCTCATATAGAGATATATTAGCCTAACAACATTTAAAAAAGATCCCTCTATCTCAATGAATTTTGTCCTATTAAAACTTCACATGTTATCTTTTGTTTTCTAGTATAACTGTAAGAGATAGTACACAGGCAATTTTGTCAATAAAAACATAAGAATATAATGAAAAGAAACATAAATTCCTTTACAAGTTACCTTCTTCTTTCCTTTATAATTGATTTAGTTCACAGTATATACCTTTAACATCTTTCATCAGTTAGATTAATTAGATTTGAAACCATTTTCTCCATATATACAGTAAATAACATAGTATTTTTTTCAGAGGATGAAAAATATGAGACTATCCTGTTCTGGAGAAGATTCTTCCAATGCATATGTAGATGTATGCAATTTTCCATGGATTTAATAAACACTCGTATCTTCATCTGAAGAATACAATCATTAAACTTGAAAAGAGAAAACAATGTAGGAAATTGCTTAGATCATTTAGATTGTTAGATTTTGTTTAGGTAAGTTCCAAGTTTTCCATCTTCCTGCTTTCTGAGGAGTGGACTGCTGAGTCCAATTTTGCCTTCTGGATTTCATATTTTTTCAAAGCCTTCCATTTTCCCTCGGAGTCCTGATTATCTCTCAGATACATTTAGATATAGTAGCTTTCTCTGCTTTTTTGAGACAAAGAAGTGCATCACTCTCTGATTTCAGTTCCAGTCTCCATGTCCTTCTCTTCCCGACTGAGAGCAGAAAACTTAGATCAAAGCCAAAATTTCTATTGACAGAAATTCTCTTTAATTAATGAGTCTTTGTGAATATGCATGTCTTTTTATACTGATGCATCTTTAGCTGAAGTAGTGAAGGAAAAATTCCTTCCTATCTATTGGGAAATATGCTCATAGTTGTAAAACCATATCCTTGTACTCTATGAAGGGAGCTGAGCCCTGAGCAAATAGATCTAACTACACTCAAAGCATGGCATGGAACTGGGCTCCACAACAGATGTGTTTTAGAGGAAAGGTAAAGAAATCAGCTATATCTCATCATCTAAATTTTTGAGACAATTTTGACATTTAAAGCTTGGTTTCACATAAGTACTGAAATTCTAACTTATGGTCAGTGCCCAAAGCTTTCTTCTCCAGAGTTTACTGGACAAATGAAGTGAGTTAACTCTATACAACAAATGTTAGTTCCAGCAGGTTGGCATGGATGATTGTTGTAGGCTGCTTCCAGATGGAGCTGTTGCATTCTATTCTATTCTATTCTATTCTATTCTATTCTATTCTATTCTATTCTATTCTATTCTATTCTATTCTATTCTATTCTATTCTATTCTATTCTATTCTATTCTATTCCTCCAGACCAAGTATCAGTTCTCCTTTAAGCCAATAGACCATACTCCCTTCTTGAATATTTCCTGTTTCCTCATCTTTGGATTTCCATCTTGAGACTCTTACATGCCTTTTTAATAAGAAAACCTCATTTTTAGGTTTCCTTTGATTCTGAATGTGAAAAAATGAGTATAATATAGATTTGCTAATTACAATTGACACAAGTCCTTTGATGTTGCAACCTAGTTTTTATCCTCTTTTTGACCAAATATGTAAGAAATACTGCTTCTGTAGCTGTTCTCCACCCAAACTAATCCAAGTTTTCCTCTAAAAGCTTAATTAAATATATTAAATAAAGGATTACCTGTTGCTGAAATATTCTATTACTGTGGAAGACAGGGAGAACCAAAAATTTTCTTTTAGCAACATTTTCTGTAGCATTGTAGACAATTAGATATCTACTAAAAATGCAAACTGATTTTGTTGTAAGGCAGATCTCTATGATTGTCTGTTTTGTCTATATACTATTGAGTAAAAGTGGTCAATTAACACAGGCAAGCTCATGGCCACACTGCTTAGGACCAGCCCTTTCAGGAGAATAATGGTTTTTGGTTTTCTCTGTGGTATCCAGAGGTAAAAGCATTTCATGTTACATGTCCTTTTCTGTTTATTAGGTCTGGAATAATGCAAAATTTGTCTTGTAACTCACCATTCTGAAATGGAAATGTATCACTTCAGGCTCTGAGATATGAAGTCATGTGGAGATATTTATGATTTCAAAACCTAATGAGATAATGCTTACAGACTGAAGGGAACCAAATTTGAAATTCTGAGTAATATTTCTTGGGATGAACATTTTTTTGAACCACACCCCCACTAAATACAACCAGTTAAGTGTGTTCTAGTCAGTGGTAGAGAGAAATATGATAGTTAGCTTGAAAAGTTACAGTCCAGTGTTCAATCATTCTCATTGGCCTTTTATTCACTATCAGGGAAGTGTCCTTCAGTTCATGAAGCATCTATGTTCTTAGATGTCTTCAAACAAGAATGCAAGCAGGACCTCCACATGGTCTTAGTAACGTGCTTTCATATTTGAACTCAGGATATTGACAGAAAAATAAACAAATATCTTTTATTTTGCAATAATTAGTTTTTTTCTTTTGAGGTGTATAAAGAGGGATTCAGGTAAAAATTTTTAAATCTTGGGTGAAAGAAGCAGTACAATGTAAATATATAAAAACCCAATAAAGCTAATTCCATTGAAGTGATAGTAAGGCTTTGAGGAAAAAAAATATGAAGAAAAAGTTATGACAGTAAGTATGGAACAATGAGCATATATGTTATAAACCACTTGAAAACACACTTCAATAAATATTCTATGAAGCAGTAGTTTGTTTAGTGTGCTACTCCTTTGCACATCATCTATTACTGAATCCAGTTTTGCTGCAAATATTAGATTTTGCTTCAAGAAAGTACATTTTCTAAGCTGAAGATCTCAGTGAAGATTAAGAGAGTTAGAGCAATCATGGAATAGTATGACTAAAAAAAAAACAACTTAAGCTTTGCCAGTTTAGTTAAGAAGTCTTTGTACATTAGCTCTTTTCAGACTATAAAGAGCAGATGTCCTTTCTCATTTTCTTTCAAGAGAAGTATGTTTTTTAGCAGTAGTGGACACTTAAAATGGGTTGGTTTGTTAGCAGCCTTTCAGTGTGAATATTGAATTCCAATAAACAACACTGTTATCTAGGACATATAAAACCTTTTTCCTCATCATCATTAAGAAAAGTCCACCCAAAACTAAAACAAAACAAACAAACAAAATACAAACCAAACCAAAACCAAAACACAATGATAGCAGATATTAGTCAATTTTCCAAACAAATTTAAAGGACAGTCAAGGGGAAATAGTTACTCTAGAGAATATTGCAGGTGAAGTTAAAAGTCTTGCAGAATTATAGCATAAAATTTAGATGTGAAATAAAAATTAAACAAAATGGAGTAGTTGAGTGATACCTCAAAGCCCTACAACTGTGTAAGTCTGCAGTATAATTTCTAGAAAACTTGTGGAAAACATGAAGAAATGAGCAGAAAAGAAGCAAATATGGATATGAATGAACCAGATATGTCATTATATCCAGTTTCATAGAAATGGCAAACCCACAACAAAGTCCTTTACATAAATATATTCAAATAGATGAAGTTGTTTTTATTCTACATGCCCGCTGAAATGACTAAGATAGATTTAAGTGTTAATTTTTGTGTCTAGCATCACAAAAGTTCAAGTAATCTACTGGTTATAGACAGTTCAAGTTATCTACTGGTGCTACATCTCACATCTTTTTTTGATGTATAATGATGACACTTGCATTAGAAAATCTGAATACCTCCCCACCACCCCTCATATCCCTGTCAGGGTTTTTTTTGTTCCTTCTGCTCCTATTGGAAAATAGATATGAAATTACATTGTTCTGGTAGTAGGAACATACTTTTATTTCCAAGTCTAAAGGTATCTGTGACTGATGGTGACTTAGAATTGTAATAGCAAAGTAATTTACTAAAAAATGTTGCTTTTCCTTGGATTTGTCCAATATATTTATTAACAGCGATCATCTTATCAGCATTTAAATGGTAAGTTGAACTAGTTAAGCTATCTGATTCATTAACAGGGCAGATTTTTGTATTTCTAATCATATAAATTGCCCTTTATATCAACTCCACAATTACTTTTGAGCATGGATGATTATACTGTATCATATTTCAAGTGACTCTGCACAACATTTGGAATATTTTCCTATTTCTGAAATTCCTAACTTGTTTGATTTTTTTATTTGTTCAATTTGTGTTACTTTCTCCATGGCTCTCATCCTTGAATTGAGGAGAATATCCAAGTCCATTCTTATGTAGAATTCTTTTAATTGCTGATATTCGTCTTGAATTTTATATTGTTGAATGTCTTCCTACCTCAGTTATTTCAGCCTGCGAAGTAATTTTTTTTCCCATATTTTATCCAAACCCTCTTTATTATTGACTCTGTGTCATCAACATTTTTTACCAGTACATTTTTTTTTCTGTACCAAGGCTGTTAATGGAAATGTTTAGTGAGATTTCTCCCCGACTTGGTCTTTTAGAGCATAATTGAATTTTATACAGTAGAATCCAGATCCTTAGTTGAGCCTTAATGATCAACTATGTAATAAGATAATATTTGAAAAAGGGGACTGTGTTTATTCACAACAAAGGCATCCAGGAAAGGCATCTGAAAACCTATAAACATTTTCAAGGCAATATATAAATGAAATTTAAAGTTAGTCTTTATTTATAGGTAATTTTTTTTTAAAAAAAAAGTGATCTGGAAGTGAGAAAGAAAATATTTAATCTTGAGAAAAATTCTCAATAATAAAAAGAATTAAGTAACAGGATAATTTTTTTGGGGGGGAAATGCAACAGACACACGCAAAAAACCAAACAGCTGTAACCCCACAAACTGGTTACAGTGTACAGTAAACAGTCTTTAAAAAATGGTAATTCTGCAACAAAGCATTATTTGTTGAAAACTTTCAGAGTTCATTATAGGATTAAGAAAGCAAAAGAACAACAATGTATACAAAGCTTTTGTTACGAATTCACCTTCCATGAAATTCCACAGGTAAATATTATACATCTGAATTTATGTAATGGAAAGGATCTTGGTTGTCTTGCACCATATTTACAAAGGTTTACAGTTCTCTAAAGGAGCAGATACATCTCTACTGGATTATAGAATATCCAAATTTAGAAGCTGAAAGCAGACATAAAATGTAATGTTTAGAGCAGTATTTCAACTTCAACTAGTGTTTCCATAAGCATGCTTTAAATAGTATCGGAGATTTTCATAATAGTTCTCTTGAATTCATTTTTGATAGCTCCATTTTTTTTAAAAAAAATAACTAAAATCAAGGAACATTGTAACCTTTTTTTTCCCTCTTTCGACATGTTTGAAAATTTTATATGTTCTTATCCTTCAAAGAATTATGTCATGAAGTTGGTTGTCTCTCAAAATTACCATTGACTTCTACAGAATTATTAATATATATAAATCTCTCTTTATAATTACTTCTTAGTTGCTTTCAGGAAGTGGAAATGCTTCTTCTGACATTTTAAGTACATAGTCTTTTTAAATGTCCACATTGCAGCTTTAAATTTTTGCAAGCATATTGTGGGTTTTTTTGGCATCTACCATGAGTATTCATATGAATAACTGTACTTGGTAGCAGTTTTATGAAATTGCTATTAAGCACATTCTCAGATGTATACATCCATTTCATTTTGAAAGCATTGTTTTGATTGAAAAAGCAATCAATGGTCAAAGTGCTTAGAATTGTCCTGAAAATATATGAATTTGAATATCTTAATATTCTAGGTTAGCAGAACTTAGATAGATTTTAAAATAAAAACTTTCTTATATCCTTTTGTGGCACAGATTTTTTTTTTTCAGTCTGATCATTTGCAGCACCTATTTGTTTCACTTCTCTTTTAGAGTATCTGATAAAAACCTGAGACAGATAGGTTTGCTTCTTAAAACCATAGAATAATGTAAATTGGATGAACCTCAACATGTGTGGTGTGCAACCAAATACTTAACGCAGAGCCAACATAAAAGATATTATTATGGTTTCTATTCAGCATACTTTTAAATATCCCTAAGGAGTGAGTGTCTATATCTGCTCTGCACAGTCTCTTCATCTGTTCTTTGATCCTCATGGGGAAAAAAGATAAATTATTCTATATCAAATCAGCTTCCCTTTCATAGGTTGTGGCTCTTGGCAAAACTATTACGATACATCTCTCAGAAGACCCTGGCTTACTCCTCACTATATCTTCCCATAAAGGTGTGGTAATAACCAATGAATTCTACCCCTTAGCTCTCCATTAGATCAAATGAATCCCAATGTCTCAGCTTTTCTTGTGCCACCTATGACATAACTACATTGGTGGCCTCTGCTGGACTAGTGTCGTTATGCTAATGCCTTGTATGGACATCTCAAAGGAGAATAGCATACCTCAGTTACAGCTCTGTCTGCACTATTGCTAACACAACCCAGCACAGTTTTCTTTGTCAAGGAACACTGTTGCCTTATGTTTCACAATGTTGACTTGGGCCCCTCGTCCTTGTCCACTGATTTGCTTGCCATCCAGATGAACTATAATATTATCCCATTATTCCATTTTTCCAACCTGTGTCAATCCTCCTGAATAGCAGAATAGCAGCTCTGTCCATCAACCTATGAATCTCTTCCAACAATTTCATATAATTTGCAAACTTGCTGATAGTTCATAATTTTTTATCATCCCGATGAGCAATAATGAGATTAGACAATAAGAGCATCATTCCAGGATCTGAGAAGTGTTCTATTTTCAACTGGGGTAAAGTACACGGCTATGTTTTGGATTTGTTCTGAACACAGGGTTGATTATATTGTGATGTTTTTGTTATTGCTGAGCAGGGCTTACATAGAACCAAGGCCTTTTCTACTTTTCATACTGTCACACTGTCAAGGAAGTTTTTTGAAAAGTTGGGAGGAAACTAACAAGACACAAACTGACAGGGGATATTCCATACCATACCATATCATACTTAGTATGTCAAGCTGGGGGGAAGAAAGAGGAGGGGAAGTTTGGAGTGATGGCATTTGTCTTCCCGAGTAACTATGACATGCAGGAAGCCCTGCTCTCCTGGAGATGGCTGAACACCTGTCTGTCCATGGGAAGAAGTGAATTAATTCTTTGTTTTTCTTTGCTTGTGTGTGCAGATTTTGCTTTTCCTATTAAACTGTCTTTTTCTTTGCTTGTGTGTGCAGATTTTGCTTTTCCTATTAAACTGTCTTTATCTGAACAAACAAATTTTCTAGCTTTTACCCTTCCAGTTGTCTCTGTGATCTTGTTGGAGGGGAAGTTACAAACCGCTACATGGTACTCACCTGCTGGCTGGGATTAAACCATGACAAGGAGTGTGGTTATCTGAACTTCATACTGTTTTTAAAACTCTAATCCTGACAATTCAGCCAGTTTTCTAATTCTAAACTTTCATGCACAAATGATGTTTATATCTCTTGTGTAGTACCTACTGTACAACCTCTCATGTACTTCCCTTCTGTGTCTATGTTAACTCATTAGTTCCTTGGTTCATACATTTCAGTGTCCTCTGATACTTGTCTGAATTTTTATGCTTTAGAATTGACCAATCTTGTTTTTTAAGCCGTTCATCCTTGAAGATTAAGCAGAAAATGTTCCTTCAGTATTATCATTTGTCTTGTACACTTTTTCAGGTTACTCATTTTTCATACTTGTAATGCCTGTTGTCCTTTCTTACCCTTCACTTTTTGACATTTCATCCACTTCTGCACCCAAATCTCTCTAATTACATGATCTCGGAGATCCTTTGCAAGAAATAATGGACATAATATGGTTGAACTTTCTCCCTTTCTGTCACTTTTCTCTTCCCTGCAAACGAGTTTTCATTCCCTAAGCCTTTTCCTTTTTCTTCTCATTCAATTTTGCTTTAAGGTCTTTTCTTTGACAACAAAAGGATACTATCACCTTTAAAGAATAAAGAGTGATGACTACCTTTGTTCTAAATTGCAAATGTTGCCACACTTCTCTTTTACTTTAAGATATTTCAATATGTTATGCGCAGTTTCTGTGCAGGTTCTTTTTTAATACCATCCTAGACAGTCCCATCTGACTTCTCAGCTATTATATCAAATCCCTCATCACCTCTTTTTGAACAAATTCCAGAACCATTATGACATCTTTACGTTACTTGAATTATGAACTAGTTTTATAATTGAACAGATGTTTCTAGAAATTATATTTCCCTTTATTTTCCACCATTAACCATTTAATCATCTTTATTTCATCATTCTGAATTTTTCTCTATTTAATATTCCAGGATCATGTCTTGATTTTCCTTTTAATTCCTTTCCTCAGCATTACCAGTATTTTTGAGTTTGATGTGGAGTTTTTTCATTATTATTATTATTATTACTATTACTGTTGTTGTTACTATTATTGTTTGTGTAATTGTTAATATTATTGAAAATTTTATTTTGTCCTTAGATCTTGTCTTTCCTCATTCATCTCTAAATAATTTCATCCCTAAAACTGCATTCAATCACTGTGCATAAGACTTACAAACCTCATTCTACTCAGCAGGGGTTATTTCTTCTCAAATTTAAGTGTCAGTTTCTCTGACTTCTTATTTTGAATATTTAACAAAAGATTTTTGAATACTCTTCATTTTTAACACCCCTCTGACAAAATTACATCTGCAAAATTTTTTGGTTTTAATTTTTAATCAGTATAGAAAATATTACAGCCTTATGTGAAATTTGGATATGTAACTGTGTAGCTATTTTGACTCATTTTGAAGATAATCCAGTGTTAAGTTCTATAGCTATTGCTCTTTTCTGACTTGCATAATGTTATTATTACCCTCACATCACCTTGTCTAACCACTCTCTATACAAAATAATAATGTTAAGATAGTATACTTAGCTCATCACTTTCAATGTTTTTAGCATGGTACTTGCTGATGCCTGATTTCTCTTTGCATACCTTCATATCACTTTCTCTTCAACACTGAAAAATCTGTATCCTTACTTTCCAAGACTCTTTCCAATCTCCATCTGACAAAGAAAAAAGTACACTTTTTGCTAAAATCCCTGTTTTATTTCAGACCAGGAAAGGGAAAAAAAAACCCGATGAACTATAGTAAGTCCACATTTAGATTTATTTACAGATATTATTGCAATACATTATCACATGGGTTCTTAAAACTAAAGACCTTATTCAAATATAGGACAGTGATTGTTTCATTATTTTTCTGAGTATGTTTTCCAGTTAGGAATATACGAAGACTTTTAAGCTAGCATCGTTATGACTGTTTACATAGAGGAGAAGCTTAGTCAATAATTCCCAAAACCATGATGTTATTGGTCAATATTATGTAGGGTATCTGTTGGTAGTTAAATGTTACACGATGATCCAAAAAGAACTTTTTAAATTACAACTTATTGTAGCTGCTGAACATAATAGTAATGTGCTGCAAATATATTTATGAAGTCCCCAAAAATCCTGACGTCTAAATTATTATTTTTCTTTCATCGAACCAAAAAGAAAACTAGTAGATTTCTTCAGAAGGAAGAATTGGGAAGGTTTCAAACTCTGACTGAGACATCCACCTTTAGTTGCCCTTAGAGCCAATCCCATCACACTAAAATAGAAATCTGTATTTGATCACATGAATTATTCATAAGAAACTTTGTCTTCATTGAGTACTAAGGGATCTAAATTACAATTCCCATAGAAATAATTATATTACAGACGTTTAAAGTTAAATACTTTAATCTAGAACTGAATCTCACACTTTTTAATTAATTTCTATATAGAAGCCACCATGTATAGAGACAGATAATACAACTGGGAAGAAACAGTCATCTCCAGAGAATTAATAATTATTATTTTCTTTCATGGTGTCAGTAGTTAAGTAACATATCACTTGCTCACTCTCCACTCTCAGTGGGGAACAGAACTTAAGAAAATAATTAAGCCTTTTTGGTTGAGATAAAAATGGCAAAATAATCGAAAAATGTAACAGTAATACTAATAAAACTGATGATTATTATTACAAAAACATCAACACTAATGTTATGGTTTAAACTCTCTTTTGGAATTTTATCGCAACAAAATACAGCTTTGATGGGGAGGAAAAGGGATGGAGATCTTGGCGCAATTAGAAAACATAGCTCTTAAAAAGGGTGCAAATAATTACAAAACCAGAAAGGACAGCCACTTAAACCCATTGACTTTTTTATTCATAACTAATCACATTAAAGAAAAATTATCAGCAAGTATCATGCAACCATAACATTATAGAAAAATCGCAAATGTAAAATTCTTTCAGAAGGTTTTTATTTGGTTGGTTAGTTTATATGTCATTATGACTCAACCATACTTTGCATTTCAACTGTATAAGTACAGAATATGTTGTGAATGCTGTTCTACAGGGGAAAGAAAACGTCTGGGGCTTTTTGCTGTCAGTGGAATTTAGTCAAAAGATGTTTGTTGGGGAAAAGAAAAAGTCAAATATTATATGTAGGATGCATAAAGGATGTGAAGTCACCATTTCTCCAACCTGGCTTCAGCAGGCCTGAGCTGGATTATCATGTCTAAATTTGCTGCTTCAGGACAGATACAGATGGCTAGAAAGGAATTAGAAAAGATTTTGCAAAGCGCGAATGAAAGGAATTTGACTGAATTCATGTCATTCAGTCTGGAATGAGTATAAAAGCAAATTTCAGGTTTGCAAACAGCTTGTGCAAAAAGGAAAGGAACATTTCATTTTCCATGTCTCTGCTGGACAGTGCAAAAACCAAGAAGGAATGGGGTTTAACTCAAGCAAAGCATATTTGTGCTAGAAATCATTAACAACAGCAAGATCAAATGAAGGTGTTTAATCAGAGGTCTAGGGTCTTAAAGAACACAGAGAGGAAAAAGTGTTAGGTGTTTTAAAAATGTGCTTTGTTGATCCCACCTGAATGGGCCTAAAGGACTAGACAATATCCTAAAGTCCTTTCCAAAGTTATTCTTGAAAGCTTATTTTAAGAAACAATATATGCAGCTTTTTCAAAACAAATATAGACCTGTTGGTTAGTTGAGGTATTGTGTATTTGCTTCTTTATAGTCTTTTGTTTTCTTAACAAAATTTCTTAGCAATTTTTCTATCTTTATTAATTTATTATGATCATTGGGTTGTATTGATACTTTGAGCAACCAGCTTTGAAACTAGATACTATGAACTTGTAGAATTTCTTGTGATATTTTTATACTACAGTAAAATATTCAAAATGCTTGGGGTTTTTTTAGCAGTTTTAATATGAGATCTATAAGTGAATGATTCTCTCCTAGAGTCATAGAATATCCTGAATTGGATGGAACCTACAAGAGTCAACCAGTCCAATTCCTGACTCCACACAGGGCAGTCTAAAAGATAAAGCATACATATGCAAAAGCACTGTTGAAATGCTTTTTGAACACCAACAGGTTTGGGACCATGACCACTTCTCTGGGGAGCCTGTTCCATTGTTTATCCACCGTCTCAGTGAAGAATTTTTTCCTAAAACTCAATCTGAAATTTTCCTGGCACAGCTTTAAGATATTCCCTTTAGTAATGACTTGGGTATTACCAAAAAACTTTAAAGCAGTGATGCAATCTAACCTTATCTAATTTATGCAAAAGAGGATCCAATCTAATGTATGAAAATATGTTTGTGCTGAGCCTTTATTTCTCTAGATCTGTCAATATCCATCGTTATTCTGAGATTCATTAGTCTTACCTGATACAATAATGTAGCCATTTGAAAAGGGCTTTGGAGGGGGAAAAATGTAAGAAACCCCACTTACCTGTTTAGTAAAATTCCGTTTTCCTTAGAAAGCTGGGAGGAGGGGGAAAGCTGAGATTGGGGCGCAGGCCAGGACGGGGTCGGGGCTGGTGGGGGCAGGCAGCGGCCTGGGGGCACAGCCACGGGGAAGCCCCAGCGTGCTCACGGGCGGCAGAGGTTTCTCGTTTCCCCCTCGGGACTGGCGGAGACGGGGCGGCAGCGACTCCTCGTCCCCCCCGGAGCGTGGGTCAGAGGCACGCAGCCTGGGGCCATTTGGGGCTGCGCGAGGGAATTCCTCAATCCCAGCTCAGGTGGCACAGGCAGCATCCCCGCCGCCAGCCCAACCAGGACGTCTCTGGTCCTGCTTCTACCCCCCCTTCCCCCAGCTCCACTGTTCCCTGGGGAAGCCCCAGGACGGGCGGGGCGGCATGCAAGATGCACGATCATTCCCTCGGTCCTGGGCACAGGCAGCGGCTCCAGGCTGGCCCCGGCCGGGAACCTGAACACAGCTGCCACTTCTGGACAGCGGCGGGGGGCCAACGCTGGCACTGTACTAACGATAGGGGCAGCAG
>VXBA01004713.1:156341-178201 GCA_013399895.1 Serilophus lunatus
AGGGAGTTGTTTTCATTTCTTTTTGTGTTTTTCAGAAAGCCTGAAGGGCCGGGAAGTGCTTCCAGGAGAGAGGGAAGGGAGAGAGACCACTTTTCTTACCCTTCCCCCCTGCTTTTTCAGCTAGCCATCTAGCTGAAAGCGCAGTTCCCTTTGTCCTTTTTTCCCTTTTGTGTTTTGTTTTTATTTCCCCCCTGCTTGTTGGGTGTTCCTCTGTGTAATTCTGGGGTCCCTGTGGGTTATCCCTACTTCCCTAATTTAAACCCCCTGCAATAAACGGTTCACCTGCTGCAAACTCTATTCAGTTTTCCATCACCTTTATTGAACCTGCCCCTAAACAATAAAAGTGGTCCTAAACCACTACAAATAAAAAGATTCACAATTTGCACTAGATTGTTTTTAATTCTTTTACATATTTACATCTATTGAAAATAGCAAATGCAAATTTAAAGTCGCTCATTTTCAATTAAAAATATATCTCATTGGTCAGAACAGGTTCTACATTTTCAGGCTTTTATTGTTCCCAGTAATAGTGTTGTAACTCATACTTTCATCATTCAGAAATGTAGTTCTCAAAATATGCATTTAACAACTATTATTACTAAGTGGCCAATCCAGCAATTTAAGTAATTTTCTACATATATTAATCTACCCAGACTTACTTGTAAAATAACATTAGTGGTTAGTTTGAGGTTATAATCAGTATTGTGTCAACTTACAAGGACACACAGAACTGATGATTTCCTAAATATTTTCTGAAATTCTTTGTCGATGTTGTAGGAAAATCACAGCCTCTGTTCCAGCTATATCATTAAGTGGTAGGTAAGATTGGAGACAATGCAGACTAAGAGCTATAAAGGCTGTAGAAGTTAATTTTTCACCTTGGTTTCAGAGGACAAGTGGTTGATAACACTGTCCTACACTTCTGAAGATTTTGTTTAAAGTCATTCATGAGAAGTATGCCAAATGCTTTCAAAGATGGAATTAACCAAAACATTCTATGTGTTTGGTTATTTTATGACTATTTTAAACACTGAATGGGATCTGAGGTGTTTATAAATATACCTTCTATTACTTCACTTGAATGACATAAAATAATCTCAAAACAAATTGCCAAAGTAGCTCATAGTATTCACTTTATTTAGAAACAGTGTGTCTGAATGGGATCAACAGTTTTGACTGGTTAAAAACATGCCCAACAAGTGTAACTTCTTTAAATTTTGCTTTGGCTTTTGCGTCTTCTGAAAGATAGCCATGCTTCTGGAAGTGATTTATCTTCTAACTTAAGCAAATGTGGCATTCTTTTTTATCCACATTGAGAAACACATGATAATGTATTTGTAAATAAGAGCACAGTTCAGTACATCTAACTTAGCCATTTCATTTCCCAATATTGAATGCTGTATGTTTAACTTTTTCTTAATAAAATTATTATATGGAACTACAATACAGTAAAATGTCATAACTGTCTTATCATTGTTAGTTGAGAACAAGCATTAACAAACTGAACTAAATGACCACTTATCTTAGGTACTAATTATGAACCCTTTCATTTGACAATTAAACTTTTCCTTATCTATTTTTTTAATTGGGTCTCTCTGAGCTTTAGAAATTACACTTGACCTGTTTTTTCACCCTATGAACTCAAACTATTTGAAATATAACACTCAACTAATATATGCTATTAAACCTTAGCTCTGAAAGAATCTTCAAAATACATATGAATGCATGGGTATGTGTGAGTAGAAACATCGGAAATATTAGATCATAGCGAATTAACAGAAGAGTGTCCATAGGTAACTCACAAATAATTCATTCTGCGTATTTCACCTTAAAAAGAAATTATCAAATATTTTGCCACTACTGAGCATTCCATTAGAAAACATCAGTTTGATGAGACTCAACTTTTTTAAATAAATACATATTCTTCATTCCCCTGAAATATTTAGGTGGAAGATTTCTCAGTCCAAACATTACATTTTTAATAAAAGCCTGAGATAACAACTTTTTCACAGAAGTTTGGTCACTCATGGAATTGTTTTGAAATTGTTATGAAATTTCCATGAAAATCTCCATTCAGAAAGGTACACCACCACTCTCATTTCTAAGCAAACCTGCAGAGAAACTGTCATCCATGAGATTCCACAGATGTCTTTTTTTAGACCAAGAACTTGGAGGCCCTGGTCCTTTAACTTACAAGAGGTACAGCATTATATTTTCCATATCCTCTACTAAAACCATACCTACTGAAGTTTAAAAACACTTTTTCATTTTGATTTTTTTTTTTTTCAATAATTCAGTATTACTGAGGAAGTGAAAAGTGAGAAAATCTTTAATGACTCTCAGAAAATAGCTATAGAGTGTGTGGAAATACTAAATCACTCCCACATTTTATAGTCCTCTGATTTCATTATACCATCCATGCTATTGCTTTGTAGCACTATTCTAAACTGAAATATACACTGTGATGTATTTTAACTCATCAGTCTGATTTAATGTAGCATAGAAGATGTACACAAAGTATACAAGGTATATGGTTTGATACATATCTCTGTAAACTTAAAATACATCATGTGTAAGTTTCATAGTAATTCCTTTTATTTTAATGGAAAATATAACCTGCTGCTCAGAAAAGTGACTCAGCTTTCATTTCTCTGTTGTTTCAAATGATGCTTCAACTTGTTTTCAACAGTCACAAATGCATTCCTCAAAATATATAATGATCTGTGGTTTAGTTTCTTACTTATTTTTTAAAATTAATCTCCTGAGGCAGAAATGAGCACACAGCATTTTTTTCTATTTGTATCACAAGCAAAGGAAGAGATGAATAGAATCAAATAGCTACAACTAAATGTACACAGTAGATGGAAATTCAGTATACTGTAACACTTTGTATTTTCTTACAACGAAATTGTTGAAGAAAATTATTCATCTCTTAGCATTCCAAATGTAGCTGTCTCCTGAGGACCTGGACTTGTTGCTCATGAATTATTCAGGTTGTAAAACAAAAGCTAGAGACCTATAGGATCTACGTCCAAGAAAGAGACATATTGAAGTATTAACATTTGTGTGTAGCAGCAGCTGAGATTACTCCT
Organism: Serilophus lunatus; assembly: GCA_013399895.1. Taxonomy (NCBI): domain Eukaryota; kingdom Metazoa; phylum Chordata; class Aves; order Passeriformes; family Eurylaimidae; genus Serilophus; species Serilophus lunatus. The sequence goes on from VXBA01004713.1 coordinate 159,434, forward strand.
GTTTGAATGGTCTTCTTGTATTGGTCTGTAACAGAAATTCTGCATTTCTCACCCTCTTAGAAGAGATCTGCATGAACTAGAAGGATGGTCATGTTTTATAAATTAAATAATTAAATAACTAACAGCCTAAAACTATATATTGTCTTATATTTATTGTTTATGGTCATTCTGAAATTAAAAAAAAAATCATCTTCAATTTCCATATAATTAAAAGTAGAGATAATAAAGAATACAATTACAGAAATATTTCTTCATTCAACCCATTTTCACAGGATTTTCAAGGATATAGATTTTTCATAACCCTTAAAGAGATAAGGGTTATTTTCAAAATTTAATTCATCTGCTACAGGATTTGAAAGTAAAGACAATAATCCATGGTATAATATTGGAATAATTTAAGTATTATAATAATTTCACCAATGTTTAAGGTATTAAAATCTCGTCATTGTCTGACCATTAAAGAGATAGTGTCTCTATGTCTATGTTTATGTTAATAAGCCTGAGTGTTTGTGAGTTGGTAAGTATAGAGCTTGTCCCAGCCTGCATCACAGCTCTATCTCAGGATGAAACAAGGTGAAAAAAGTTTCTTATCATTTTATATTATCCAGCTTCCCTGAAAAGAAAACCTAGAACTAACAGATCATGGTAATTTAAACGCAATTTCAGCATCACTCAAATGGTCAACTGAGATTTTGGTTATATTAATAAATGATAACAACGAATATATGATTCGAAAGTACAATGCAACTGCATGTAATTTAGCAGTAATGTAAAATGAAAGGTTATGCCTACATAATCTTGCAGAAAGTTGCAAGTAATTTCTGGATCTGCTGAGGCTGAGTAAGCTTTTAGAAACAGCCACAACATTGACTCCAAACGAATAAATCCTTTTGATTCATGGTTCAAGCTAGTGATATAGATACATGACTTCCCTTTATCTTGGAGCACGAGTTTCTTCTGCTTTCAAACGGTGATGCAGACTTACACTGAAAGCATATTATGCATGAAGGCATTGGAATAGTCTCTAGTAACAATATTAATGACAATGAAGGCATGAGGGGAATATATTGTGTGTCATGTAAAATTATGTACACAAAATTTTTAAACTTAAGTTGTTCAAAAGAGGGAAAAGGAAACTTTCTACATGTGTATGGCTGGCTGAAATATAATTCACATTGACACAGAACACTCTTAAGTTTTCATATTCCTGAAAGAAAATGCATCACTTTTTCCCAATGTCTCTCCAATATTGCCATTCTGTTATTGATTTTTTTGTTTTATTTTCCTTGAAAAACTTTAAATGTCAACCTTGTATTAAGAAAAATCAGGTTTTGTCCTACAGATAATGGCACTTACTGTGTTAGAAAAGGTTAGGCTGTACTGCAAATGACAACCATAACTGCTCTGAAGTCCGTTCTTTGTCCTCTACAATAATGCACATGTAAGTAACCAGTGTCGTATCTCTGTACACTGAAAGCCCATTCACTAATGTCATCCATTTATTGCACAGAATTTAGAAGGAGGAAAAAACCCTGATTAATAAACATTGGATGACATACAATCTAGGTACTTACAGGCTTCATTTTTCACAATGCATATACTAGTTCAAAGATAAACAGGGAAGATTGAAAAAATGCAACTATTCACCGTTGTAAACCACTCAAACCTCAACTATACAGACAATGGAAAAGCAGGGGTTTTTGGCAACAATTCATAGAAAAAGTCATATTTTGTTTTATCATGGCAAATGGAAAACGATTTGCCTTAAAAGCTCCAGGGATTACTTGAAGTGAGTAATGTTGCATTTAGTTACGATTACAGAGCACTCAGAGTTCAGCCTCTATATTAAGCTTGTTTATGGTGTATTATTTGTCCTTTCACATTACCTCTGGGGGAAAAAAATATCTGTAACAAAGCGGAGGGTCTTTAAGTAGATGCTTGCTTACCATCAAAAGCCTATCTCCAATTTCTGCCGGCTAAAAGAGGTTTCAGTTTCATAAATTCAAGAACCACTGTGGTTCACTTCTATTTTTTTATGCTTGCTTAAATGGGAAAGAATGGAAAAAGGTTGGTATTTTAAACTATCAAGGAATAAAACAAGGAATAAATTGCATACATTTTCCTCTACCTTTTAACATTTTGTTAACCCAACCTATTCATAAGCCTGTGCAAAGAGAGTCTTAAGACTCCTTTCTTTTTCTAGAGACTGGCTGTATCAATGAAAAACACCTCTATTTATTGATGCTGTCACTCTATTTTTGGTATTAGAAAATCACCCTACTATCAACAGGAGATCCATCTCTAAGTTTTTTAACTTCAGAAAGTTACAGTAAGACAGATGAATCAAACATTAGCAGCATAAGATTAAAATTGTACTGTGATGGGAACAAGCCAACACAAAATACCAAAACTATGTTAAGCCATTAAAAAATAGATTGAAGTCTTTTCTTGTACTGGACAAAGTGCTCTTCCACCTGCTCGACTGATCAGATTGGACAATTGGAATGCAGAAGACACTAAGACAATAATCTACTAGAGTTGAATCAAATATTGGAATTTATACCTGCAGTCAACTCATTTTGTAGATTATAACAAGTATTTCTTTACAATACTGATAATTCTTTACAATTCATATAGTTGAAGCTATGTTCACATTATATTTTAATATTCCTTTTGACTTGCAAATGATAAATAAGGATTCCCTGGAATGATGGCTGATTCATATCCAGATTTCAAAGAGGCATATCTTCAACAAGGAAGACTCAAACAAGCACATTTAAAATATCATAGACTACATATTTATCCCTATAAAAACTGAGACTTGGCTATGAGAACAAACAGCACAGTACCACTAGCATGTTCCTGCCTAAATGTACTTTTTCTCTCAAAAAATAGGGCAGCCTGCCCTGTATTTCTTTTAAGAATACCTTCTTTCATCTAGCATCTTGGGACATGTTTCAATACTTTGTTAACAACTACCACCTGGCACTGGACAAATTATTTCAGGATGTATAAGAATATACACACAGAAAATAAAATTATGATTTGAGTTGAGAGGGGCCTTAAAAACCATCTAGTTCCAATTCCCATGTCTTAGTCAGGAACATCTTCCTCTAGACTAGGCTGATCAAAGTCCCATCAAACCTGGCCTCGAACACTGTCAGGTTTGAGGCATCCACAACTTCTCTGTGCAACCTGCTTCAGTGCTTCTCCATCCTCACAGTAAAGGATACCTCATCACCTTCACATCAAATACAGTTCAGGATTTAATTTTTTTTCATTGTTAAAATGTCATACTCTGCTGGACTTACTGTCACAGCTGTGCTATGTTGGACAAGTAATTTCTATCAGCCTGAAAAAAACTCAAATCTTAAAACCTTTTTTAACTAAGTGAAATTAAATTTTCAAAAATCAATACAACATGTATGCTTTTGTGCAGTTTATTGTGTCTTCTAATTCTACAGTCTTCAAATGGACTTCCACTAGACTTTTGTAAACAGAATTTGATTCATCTAAGACGCGCAAATCTCTTGGCAACACAGAAATGTCATTTTCTTTTTCTTGCAGTTCAGAAAACCTTAATATGTGTATAAATATGACCTTAAATATTTACAAGGGAAAACAAAAATAATGGGTCAGCTGAATCCTAGTATTACTATTGCCAATAGTTTTCTCCCACAAAAATAATCCTGTGGAGAGACGTCTCTCCACTAGGGGTCGCACAAAGACTGCTTAAAAAACATCTATTAAACGTATAAAGCTCATATCAGAGAGTGAAGTCAAAATCAGACCTCAAAATAGCACCTTGATCCATAATGAACAAACAATTTAAACTCCTGGGGATAAGTCACTGCTGGCTTTTCTTGCTCATGTTTTTGCTTGTTTATTTTGAATGTAAGTGACATTTTAATTTTACTTTTTTAGTTATAAAATATTGAAATATTTTGGAAAAAAATCTTGTATTTATTATAAATCATACTGCATAAAAGATGATATTTTCTGCCTCATATTAGGATAAACTATACTAAGATGTGGTCAATGATACTTCAAGTAAAACTAGGGGAAAGTATTTTCCTCATAAATCCCAAGGAGGCAGACCAATTCAGGTTTTGACACAGGCCTAAAATAGGAGTTCCTTTTTCAGTGCTCTTTCAGTGTTGTAATTTCTGTGTTGGAAGGGACAGGGCAGCAGTGATGAGACCATTTTCCTTTCAGGGTAGACAGTGGGGTGTAGAAGCACACACCCAGCATCCCATTGGAGACTAAGGCAAGGGTGCCACACTCACCATGGGCAAGCTGCTCTTCCCCAAGTGGATCAGTTGATGTTGATTCTCCTTGCAAGATCCACTGCTCTGGTCTGAGCGGAACTGGCACCACTGTCCTGGGGGCCTAAGGGACATCAGCACAGATGCGTTTCACCAGAGAGGAGGGGCTGGTGAAAGTCACTTTTCTTTGCAAATCACTTTTCAAAATAATAATAAGGAGGTTATCTGTGTTTATTTTGGCCTAAGTAACTTATTATTTTAATAATTCATGTGCAATAATAACAGCATTTGGCTAGATATTAAAGATTTCAAAAACTATCCTTGGCTCTTCAAATGCATAAGGTTTGTTCCTGTTTGCTTATAAAGACATTATGACTGTAGCTCTTGAGGACAAAGAAGTTTCACCAAATTCACAGCTGGAATGCAGCTGTTTCTGCATTCCCAATCAGTCCTTGATGAATACACATTGACTAGTGGCTTAGAGGTTCTTCATGCCTGATTTTCTTTTTATTAGTCTACAGTGAATTCCAATGACCTAAAAGTAATCATGGCTGTGACTACTTTTGTCTTTCTTGTCATTTGTAGTGAGGTTGACCCTGGCTGGATGCCAGGTACCCACTAAAATTTCTCACTCCCCTCTGCAACAGTAGCAATATTAAAAACAATATTATACTAGAAGAAGGTTATTGCATGTCAAATGCTCCCAGAGTCTGATCAATGCAATACAAAGATTGATGTCACTCAGCTTCTGGGACAAAGACACAATGTCTTCCCAAACCCCTCTCTGCACATGAGCCTTCCCCAAGCCCAAGGCAACCAAAAAACAGTGGCAGACAAACCCTCCAGTCAGACCGGCACCACTCCACAGATCCATTCCCAGTTTTCTCCTTCAGAAAAAAAGGAACAGAAATAGTGGCAGAAGATCTGTGTGTCCCCTTATCCTTCCACCCGAGGCCGCATCCCCTTCTTCACAGATGTGAGAGTCTCTTACTTCCACTCCCCAGTGATGACATGGGTGGCATTGAGTAATAACCCAGACAGGCTTATACTACTCCAGCAAGAAAATGAACTCTGTTCTGCCTGAATTTAGGACACATCATTATTAGTATTACTGTTATTGCTGCTATAAATACAGACACTGCTGCTGGTGGCATACTGTCAAAGCTACTGTCAAGTTGATTAACTATAGGATGAATGACCAGACAATGAGGTAGACGGAAAACTACCATCAGAGTGGGGATCAGTGGTACAATATATAGTGCTGTAAAACATAGGTCTCATTCTGTTTAATGTCTTCATTAATGATCTGGATATTGAGACAAAGTGTGCCCTCAGGAAGTCTGCAGATGATGCAAAATGGAGAGGAACGGCTGATACACCAGAGCCTTGTCCTGCCATCCTGAAAGACCTCAGCAGGCTGGAGAGAGGGTCTGACAGTGACCTCATGAAGTTCAACAAGGAAAATTGAAAGCATTGTACCTAGGGGTAACTAACCTCACACACCAATATTCTAGCTTATTGGCCCTGGCACAAACAGCTTCGGAGAAAAGAACCTGAGGGTCCTGATGGATACAAAGCTGAACATGAGATAACAATGTGAACTTGTAAAAAAAGTGTTATTGATGGCTTGGTCTGTATTAGGAGGATTCTTTCCATCAGGTCAAGGAAAGTGATCCTCCTCCTTCAGTCTGCACTGGTGAGGTCACAATCTGAGGTTTTCTGGCCTTTTCTGAGCTCCTCAATACAAGCGAGATAGGGACACACTGGAGGCAGCCTGACGAAGGGAAACAGTGATTAAGGGACTAGGGCATGTCTCTTGTGAGACAGAAAATCAGCCTTGAGAAGATAAAGTTCAGGAGGGATATCACCAATGTGTATAAATACCTGAATGGAGATTTTAAAATAGGCAGAGACAGACACTTCTGCGTGGTACCCAATGGCAGGACCAGAGGCGATGGGGCACATGCTGAAACACAGGAGGCTCCCTCTGAACATTAAGAAATATTTTTACTGTTAGGGTGACTGAGCATTGGCACAGATGGCCCAGATAGGCTGTGGAGTCTTCATTCTAGGAAATATTAAAAATACAGCTGGACACTGTCCTAGACAGTCTTCTTGAGCAGGGGGTTTGGATCAGATTACCACCAGATATCCTGTTGAACTTCAACCATTTGTGAAGGTCCGTAAAAGGCGGAGGGGGGGGAAGTTAGTGCTGTGGTCATTTGAACAGTTATAATTAAAAAAATACTCAAATCCTTCTTATTGTTACCATGGCTTCTAAAGTTATTTATTTTCTTTTAGTTATCTCCCATAAATTGCATACATTTACTTGCAGTCCATGAACTGACAAGCTATAGGTTAGGTACAAGGAATACAGTTCAAGTAAGACTGTAGTAATCTTTATAAGTTAACTGTAAATATGGACTATGTATATATAAAATTGTATATAGCACAAAAGTACAACTACTTTGAAGTTTTACATGGCTTATGAGGGACAAAATTTATTCCAAAACTCATAGATGAATTTTAAATATATTCTGTCATCAGAGAAAAATGAAGAACACTTAATTCAAAAGTGACAGAGAAATATTCAGGTTTTTAAAGCCCACGGTGAAATGCTCCAGTGAAGATAATGTAAGAACAGTTGAGAACATTACTTCAATGATTAAAAAGATTTCTTTGGAATTCTTGAAATCAAGTAACTTCTGTTTAAATGTGGTTTAACTGTTCTAATCCATGTACAGTTACAAATCACGGTAACATCGTTACTGGCTTTGTAAATACTGGTCTTTGTCTTGGTCATAACTCATATGAGGTCATAACTTAAACATAACATAAACACATGGTACATAGATTGCAACTTTATTTAAAAGGTGAATACAGTATGCATATAAATTCAGTTAATAATCTGTGCACTTATGCTGTGTGTTCACATACATCAACTTTCCAAATGAAACTTTTTCCATTATATTAATAATTTTCATATATCTATAGAGACAAAAAAATGACTTTCTTACAGACTGTTTTTTTGTGTTTCTGTGCATAAATACACATACATTTGTGTATTTACACACAAGTAGGATTACTTAGTTAGACATAATTGCACTTGTATTTATGACAGGTTTTTACAGTGTTACAAAAATGAGTACAAGATATTCTTGAGAACTGTTTACAATTTCTCTTTAAATAAATCTTGAAAGCTTCATAGCAAGAAGATATTACTCTTATAAATTATGATTACCAATACTAACGGTCTGTGCCCCTTTTCATTTTAGCAACACTTCCTATTAACATAGTCATATGTGGTTTCCCATACTGTGGTACTGTAACACCTGTGATGATTTGATTGGCAACAACATTTATAATAGCATAGTAATTTCTGTGGCAGTTGCTGATAAGTTTAAGAAACACTTTATATTTGATGAGCACTGTACTAGAAATATGCATCTATGATTTGAAAAATGTACTTTTTGTCAGTAGACACAATTTGGGAATCCTTGCTTCAGAGAGAGGGGGAGATCAGTTGCCAGTTTGTAATTATTAGTCCTTTCGACTTTAATGAAATGAACTTTCTTTCAGCTAAATTACTGTGTTTATTAATAATTCATGAAAAATGGATCAACCATTTAACATAGTACATGCGACTGTCTGATAAAGAGATAGTGCCTTTTCATTTTGTCTCAGACTGATTAATAATTTAAGATAAATGGGATAGAATTTTGCATTAAGCTAATAATATGCCACTAATAACTGATGAATCCTAAAAGCATATGTTCTTTTTGCTTTGCTTTTGCAGTTTGTGATTAGCTCTGTAAGAAGGGGAATTAGGTCCTTGAGACATAAAAAATATCAAGGAGAATAAGTAGAAAAAAAGCATGTTTCTGTACTTCCTCTAGCTGACACACTAGATTTAAAAGAATTAATAGCCAGCTTTCCTGTATGACATGTGCACAGAGGACTAACCAATACTTCGTGCAGTGTCCAGAATCTTAATTGCCAGGTATTTCATTGAAAGTCCCAGAAGAGGGAGGTGTTTACCCTCAAACAGAGAGGGCATTTTTTGTACCTTGTAAGATTCATTACATTATTAAGGAGGATAAAGGAATACTGCCCTTTTTCTTGCTTAATATATAATAGGAGGAATGATGACCTTTTTTTAAAAAAAATAAAATTATAGTGTTATTAGTTTGTGTTTCCTCTTCCATTTGGCTTTTCATCCCCTGAATCTGAGAAAAATTACAGCTCTCTAAGGTGTGTATTTATTTTAACTGTATCACTTGACTTCTCTTTTTATAATAATGTGACACCTGATGGAATGTTAGTACCAATAGTCAAGCATAGGTAGAAGTGCTCTGTTATTTCTATCTACACTTGAAAAGTTTGAAAATATGCTTTATCCTCACATTAGCCAGCAGGACATAAAATATTGAGTACTGAATAGACTTCAGAAAATTATCAGATATTATTAACTTTTAGATAAAGTTTTAAAAGGTCTAAGTTAATCTTATATAAAAGGCAAGTGAGATGACCTGAAAAATTGCAGGCCATTCATCCTAATACTGGTTTCAATCATGATAATGCAGCTGATGGTGTTTGATGTAATTTATTAACTTTTTTATTAATGCTTAATTAACAACTGTTTATTAAAAATGCTTTCAAATGGATTGAATGTCTGTTTTGATGAGAACTAAAATCTGAATGATACTGGTTTTAGTGCTGAAGGATTACACTTGCACATTTCTGCGCATACTCTATGATGTGACCTTTGAGGAAGACTCTATTGAAGTGACCAAAATTTAACATTTTAAAGACTAACCAGATATTAGGTATCAAAATGTGATTTAGAATACTTAGGGATATTGGTTGTCCAGAGTTTCTCTTAAAAAAAAATAAAAATATGAGAAGACATGAAAAAATATGACCCAATTTAATTTGATACTCATGTGGATTCTTAGATCTAGACCAAGGCATTGACTGCACAGATTAGAATTGCACTCCAGCCACAACTGCCTCTGCCTTTCTCCTTAAGAAATGAATGATTTTTACGCTTTAACATCTTGTCAATTACTTTTAGGGATTTGAGGTATCATCTATTATGGAAAATCAAAATCCAGGACCTACTGCTACCTCTCTTGTTAAGCGATGGTTGACTGCTCATTTTAGGAGTGCTTCAGGATTTATTTTTAATACTGCTGTTGAAGTAAGTTCATTGTGTATAAATGACCTCAAGGTTTATCAGATAAACTAGAGATCAAAATATTCCCTTTTCCCTGAGGAGTATCCATATTTTATCCAAATCGCTAGTCAGATTCATCTTGCATAAATATATATCCTGAGTACAAACTGATAATAAATTGTCAGTATCCTTAGTAATTTCTTTTAAGTTCTAAATAATTGCTTAAAATAGAGGTTGACGCTAACCATGTTTTTTTAAAAATAAAGTCAACTAATGCTACATTACACATGGAGCCTGATTCTGTCAGCAAGTGTTATCATGTCTTGATCCTCACTCCTTTGCAGAAGCAGGCAGGCACAATGTGATTAGCCTAAGGCCAGTGACAAAGGTGAAAGGACGCTTAATAGTTCATTTCTGAATTTTTACCAAATCCAGGAGAAAGCTAATCCAGGCTTCAATTTTCTGAGCCAGTGAAGGAGATGATCTCTGTGTTCCCACTAGCCTTTACCAGCTGTTCTGCATGTGCTCAAAGGCACATGAAATAATAAGATCTGCACTGTGCAGGCTTCCTTCATTCTTATTTCCAGCACTATGCATTCTATTATTTTATTTTATTTGCACTTCTAAATTATGAGAGTTTGTACCCTAAAAGCAAGATATCTAGTAAAGAAGCTGTAAACTACAACTACCATGTTGGCATAAAATGTGTAGGCTCGGAAATATAACATGGTGTGGAGAAATAATGGTGCTATTGCACAGCAGACCACCTTTTCATATTATGTAGTCAATGGAAAAAACCCCCAGCCTATCTTTGTCATCAGAGGATTGTGTTCATTGAAGATTTTCTCCAGAATGAAAAAAACGCTACAGCGTTTTTATGGAATAACATTATCTGTCTTGATATCTATTAATATTTTTATTTATTTAAGGTTCTCCTTTCTCTTGTCCACTCCTCCATTTATTACCATAAAAAATATTAAATTCGGTTTACTGATAAACAGAAATAAGCTTTCTTACATTTTTATCATCATTTTTAAGTGTTGTTCCAAAGATTTCTTAAAATTATGGCTTAGTTTACAATTAGGTAATTTAGGTCACTTGTTTCTCCTTGGTCACTGGTATCTTAAAAGAAATATTGTAAATGTCAAGTTAGAGGTTTTTTTTTCTGTTGTTGTTGTTTTGTTGTTTTTTTTTTTTTCAGTTCAGTTTGTATCCTGACATTAATTTTTTCAATTTGCCAAATATTTTCGTTTCTTGCATCTTCCCAATATCAGCTCATGTACACCATCCAGTAGCAGGTGTGCATCAGGATCACTACAAGCTTTCTCACAGCAACATCTTGACACTTCTAGAAGGGCCCTCAGTAGCAGGAGCTGCAAAAATAATGCTACACTGATAAAGACTCTTTTTTTGCTGCAGGTCTTCACCATGGGCTGTGGTGGAATCTCAGCTTCAGTTCCTGGAATGCCTCCTTCTCACTGACCTTGGTATCTGCAGAGTTTTCCCTGTCACATATTCTCACTCCTCTCTCCAGCTGCAAATGCTGTCCTGCAGTAACTTTCCCCTTTTTAAATATGCTATTATGGAGATGTTACCACTATTACTGATGGACTCAGTACTTGGCCAGCAGTGGGTCTGTTTTGGAGCCTTCTGACACTGGCTCTATTGGACATGGGAGAAGCTTCTCACAGAAGACGCCTCTATAGCCCCCTGCTATCAAAATCTTGCCATGCAAATCCACTACAAGTAGAAACAAAGTAGCAACCAACCAATGTGCGCTGATGTGGTTTTTTTCTTCTTGCAGTTAGGACGCCTGCTTAGCAGTTTCCTGTACGTTGCTTCTCCTGACAATATCCTGTAGATATATATACAAATCATTAGAAAATTAGTCAAATGTTCACCAACACTGCAGACTCTCTCAGGAAGCTGTTCTTTAACCTGGTAGGCAAATGGCTAAATTTATTATTTTCTCAGCACAATTGATATCTGGTGTCATTTATGGAGAATAAAAGTCTGTGCAGATCTAATACAAAGGCTTTTAATTTTCAAAACCTGGGTTTCAAATTTCCATTTCCTGGTCTATTTGGAATCTATTGTAGAGGCATAGACTAGATAATAAATAGCCTTTAGTAAATAATACACTTATTAAAAGAAAACAAACTACCAAACTTTGTGCATCACAAAGTTTAGAGAAAGAAGATATATACAGCTTTGAAATGGCAGATACTCCTATTAAGAAAAATTCCATTTTTCTTGCTAGAGGAGTAAGAAAATTCTTTTGAAGAGCTGTGACAGGTGCATGCAGGCTCAGTAAAAAAAGTCACATGGCATTTTTTTGATTTATTTTTGGTTTTACATTCTCCTGAATACGGGCAGACTAAAAAGTTGTATACTTTGTGCAAGTCCTTCTGGCTAGAACCATTTACTTTAAATATTTACTTAGCTTTAACTAGCATTTGATATTGCTTATAAATACATAAATATGTGACAGACTTCTGGCTGCAAAGGACAAGGACATCGGTGGGGGAATTAGCATCTGTATTTTTTCATGATACTCCCAAAAATTTTACCACAGATGTTTGAATAAAAATGGTGATGGGACTGAAAATTCTGTGACAAATTTCTAGGAGTTGTGGAGCAACTGAGATAATTAGTATCCATTTGAAGTATAAGAAATAAGCAAACAGAACAAGCTAGAAACTGAGGAACTCTAATTGTGATGCACTTTTACAAGGAGCCACTTGGAACTTTTATTAATACAAGTTGAGTTAAATCTCAGTTAATGAATCAACCAGATTGCAAACATTGAAGTAGTTTCCCCTATGTTCCTTGACACAGAGATTATAATTCAAAAATGATTCTGTGACAATAACTTCAGCAGTTAATAACTTTTTAATAACTTCTAAATATGGAGAGGATAGCTGGTGGAAGTTCAGTACATTTTATTCAATATTTTCAAGCAGTGGCACCAGGAGGAAAGTAAATCAGTTAATGTTATTTCTTCAGTATTTTATTATGGATTTATTTTGGGTTTCTTTTTCCTTCAAAATTTTAATTTAATTCAGGTACATGAAACATTGCTGGAATCCGAGTTCTACTGAACTGTGGCAATCATTGTTTGAGAACGATTCATGCTTTTTCAACAAGATTAAAGAAATGAATCATAAAGCAATCTGTCCTAGACATGACCGAAACATGAGTCTCATTGAATTTGTGAGTTTAAATGGCAGATCAAATTATAATGCAACAAAACACTCCAAGTCATATAAGAGACCTAGAATTACCCCCTTAAAATTGAATTTGTCAACCAAAGAAGTCATGCAGTCTGGACTGAAGTACATGTAGTGTCCCTGATACTCTGGTCCTGTAGCAATAAGGTTCATTCCAAATTACTAAAGGAAAAGAGAATTAGAAAGGTTTTCAGAGTTGAAGTCACACAGAAAAACAAGCAAGACAAGACAAAGGCCATGGGCAGTGCTATATAAAACAAGATATCCAGTGTTGTAGAAAACAGAGGAAAATGGATTTCCTTAGCATTCTCAAGAGCAAGAAAAATTTGCACAGCACGTACAGCAACAAAGTTTTAGCCCAAATGCAGTGTTGTATAGCACTGAATAAAGAACTGAACTATAATCTTGAAAGTACAGAAGATATTTACTAGTTCTAAGTGGAATAAACCTATGGGCAAGAAGGCTGCATTGAAGAAAATCAAGCATACAAGAATAAATAACATCAGGAAATTCAAAGTAGACAGAGATTTTTTGGCACTAAAAATGTATGAATGACATGTCATTTTAAATGATACAAATATAAAAATATAAAAGATACAAATGATAAAATTATGTGGTTGCAAAAGATGGTTAAAATATATTAGGACACAGGCCTTACTAAATAGGTTTATTAATTACTATGAGAATTATTAATCTATGGACATTCTCGAATAACTCAAAATCTATCAATTCAAGGTCCATAACACATTTCCAAATCTGGGGAACAAAAGGATAATCTTAATGGGCAGAAAAACATATAGCAAAGGCAAGCATTTTCTTAATTAGTCATTATGTGCTAAAAATGCATAGAACATATACACAAAAGTAATACCTTCACCTTTTTTGGGTCTGAAATAATAAAATGACTTGTAAAAGGAAAGATTTCATACTGGAGTCAAAGGAAGATATTATGAAAGATGGTTGTCTGCAAATATTTTCCTCCAGTTGATAAGTAAGAAAGCAAATTTCTATGTACTTCCCTGAGAAATGCATATCATTTAAAGTGACTGTCATTTGATCAGCATTTACTAAGCAAGATACTTCAGTGAATGTGGTTACATTTTCTGTCACAAGGGATCTATTACCATTTCTAGGAAAATGTTTTCATTTGAGTAAGAAAGTGAGAAAATATTCAAAATCTTTTCCAAAAGGGTCACTCTTTTGTGTTAAGGTAAAATAAACAGGAATATTCATTTCCTGTGGTAAAAACTGTTCATGTTCCAAGTTAAAAAAGATTCTCTTTCATCAGAATAAAAACTAATAGAGTATCAATGTCTCACTTAGTCTTTCAAAAATATTTTCCAAAATGACTATGAGAAATACATGTTGAGAAATCTTACCACGGACAAGTATTAGTTCACATCATCAAACATCCAGTGTTGGTTTTATAGTGTGAGATGTGCACCTCTGAATGACAATAACTTGCTTCTTTTTGAGGTTTCGGCACAGCTATTTTACAGAACTGAGGCAATTTCATCTAAAAGATTATGTATTATTATAAATCTTTAGCATATCTATCTTAAGGTAACCTATGTATTTCAGCTACTGAATTCGTAAACACATCTGTTGGGATTCAGATAAGTACCCTGGTGTCAGAGATTTAGACTGTGTATTGCTTCTTTTAGAAAATGTTCTAGAAGGTATTAGTAGCACTAATTTGTAGGATATAAACCAAAGATTCCTAATGAGCGTCCATTATGTATATTTAGCAGACTGTTTAATTTGAAATAAGACTGCATTTCCTCAGTGGGAAAAGGTCAATGCCTTTGAAAGTGTCTCAGTCAAAATCTTGTCCATCTAAATGTTTTTCAGTAGGTATAAACATATTTAGTGAATGTCTTTCCAAATGAATACTATCTTAGTAAATCCTAATTATACTTGTTATGGAGATGTGTGTAATTTTATAGTGTTCTGAATCCACAAAATTCGATTAAAACACCATTCTTTCAACAGATTCTTAATCTCTATTCAGGCATGGCTATTGACAGACAAGAAAAGTTTATGATGTTCTATTTTATTTCTGTTTCCTTCTAGACAGAAGTTGCTACATTTAGCTCTCTGATGATAAGAACCAAAAATACAAATTATAAATCATGTTCAACCACCACTGGCAAGAGCAAAATGTTGTCATTGTGCTATTTCTTTTAATGAAGGATATAATGAAATAAACACACCCCATCCAGTTCTGAGTACATGAAATATCTATGTAGTCAACTTTTTCTTTCAGAAGTGGGATATAATCTCCCATATCTGACTTATCAATATCTTTTGGGAGAAAAAGAGAATTTCAGTGTGCAAAGAAAGGTATAAAAGTGCAAGTGCACTTTCGGTGCTCTCAAAATATGTCAGTTTTATTTTCTTCAAACATTTAGTTCTATAGATTTTCCATTACTGTAGTCATTGTCTTTGACTGTGTGCTGTCTCATCAGTAAATAGCTGATATACCATGTTTGCCTGGTAGTGTTCTGACAGTGTTGTCCAGAAAATGAAATTGTTTTCAGGGTTGTTTACTTTGATATCTGTAATCACGGTTGCTCTTTAGAATTGCTTGCATAACAGAACATTTCACATAAAAACTGTCTTTTTATAGCAGACTTTTTAAAAATTATTATTCCCTCAGTGGGCTAAGACAGCATGGAGGTGACATATGTGTTCTCTAGGGCAAGAAATGGAACATCTGAATGTATGACAAGTCCTTGCTTCAGAAAAATAAATGCATCTTTGTGACTAAAGTGGAATTAGGTAAATTTTATTTTGGCCTCATTTTGAAGAGGTGTCTTAGTATACATTCATGAATGTAACACAAAGATACATTATTTATCCTTCAGAGATGGCAACTAGGTTTCTGACTCATCTTCTTTGCACCATGAGTATTAAAATCTAGAAGGACAGAATTTTTGTTTTTTCCCATAAAAATATCAACAATGAAGTCTAGAAAAACATATTTCCATGTAAACATATTGCTCTCATCAGTAACAATGGGAATTAAAAAATGAGCTTGGAGATGAAAATATTTTCCTAAATAATCGCTTGTGTTATTAAAAAAATTAAAATTACAAAATGTGAAACAAAAACTTGTATTTCATTATGAAATCTGGCTATGCTAAGGTACAACATAATTTTTTTCCCCTAATTTTTGTTAAAATCAAAGCAAAGCACATGCAAATTCTGTGTTTTCAAACTGGAATATAAAATGAATATATGACAGTAAGAAATTTTCTTCATTTGCCATTTTATTGTTATTTATTATCCAAAGAAAAGAGAATCTCACATGTATTCCGAATTGAGTCCTCATAGTGCATTTTGTAACGTCAAAGATGATTTGATGTTGACTGACCATACAAGATGTCCAAATATTTTCTCATTTAACAGACATATTTCTGCATTTTCCTCTCAGTGTCTTCATAGTTGTAGTCATTTTTCACTGATCTGTGCACTACAAGGACTGCCACTCTTCCTACAACATCTCATTCTCAGTCAAGATATAAATTTATTCTCTC
The DNA here is from genome assembly GCA_013399895.1 of Serilophus lunatus. Lineage (NCBI taxonomy): Eukaryota > Metazoa > Chordata > Aves > Passeriformes > Eurylaimidae > Serilophus > Serilophus lunatus. The sequence goes on from VXBA01004713.1 coordinate 175,644, forward strand.
AGGCTTTGTTATTTTTGAGAGAGGAAGTCTGGTTTCTTACATTCTTGACACTTTCAACCTTTCTAATTCTTCTGACTTATCTTGCCATAATTAAAATAAGAAAGAAAAGAGGAAGGAAGCAAGCAAGCAAGCAAGGAAGCAAGGAAACAAGGAAGGCAAGCAAAGTAAAATCCATTCNTGTTGACTTCAAAGATGGATGACTTTGTTGTACCTGTGGTCAGCAGAAAAAAAAAGCCTCAAAAGTGACTGTGCATTCAACATATTGTCCACAAAAGATGAAATCTACAAAGTAATTAGAAGAGTTATGCTTCTGTTCTGTAAAACAGAACACTCTCTAAGAGTGAGAGTATCAAACTAAGAGAGATAGGAAATGAAAACTGTTCCCACATTACATAGGAGGGCTACACAGTGGAGAAGATTTTTGACGCCGTTTGATGCTGTAGCACAGATGAGAGTGATAAAAGAGACTAAAACTATATGACATTTGACATTACAAGTCAAAAGTAAGTCACCAATCAGCAGAATTTCAGAGTAAAACAGTTTGGGACAGTTAAGATGTTAAAATGAAAACAGAAAATATGCCAAGAGGAGTGAGGTGGAGAGTGGCAGAATGCATATCTGTGCTCTAGGCTCATTAGATAATTAACTTCTCTACATGGACTTGAAAAGGCAATTGTATCTCATTAAAATTCTATGCATCTACTGTTTTCCTGTAATGGAGAGAAAAGTTTTGGAACTCTTAGTGAGATAGGTTTTGCAACCTGCTGATACTGTATTTTTGAACTTTAAGTTTTCAAACACCTTTTTATTTATTTATGGTGGTATTTCATTCTGTATTTAGTATGGACATTTATGCCTCCTGCAACTCAGCTATGTTTGCCTTGTCTACTCACAGTTCTGAAAGTTTGAGTAAAAAAACAACAGATATAAGAACAAAACTATCAAAGTTTCTAGTTATCACCGAGTCACCTTGCTGATGGGCCTGTTCTCTTGCAGGAGTAGCATGGTTATATGATTATGTTGTCTCTATCCACAGTATAGACAGCACAAATAAAGACTGAAGTCTGACAAAAACTGTGGATCACACATGTCTCTTGCACTGCTAAGAATCAGTGAAAACCTATAGCAATTTCATAATTAAAAAAATCTGAGTCCAATAAGCAAAATTTAGCAGTATGTGAAGGAGCAGAAACAAAACGTATTTTTCACTAGTTTTTCATTTTTAATCCTTCCAAATTTTTGTGTGAATTACTGTTTGATTTTAGTGCTGTTAATCTGGATAATTAAAACAAACCTAGATTTCAGTCTCCCAGCAATTGGTTCTCTGAGTACATATTTCAAAATATTAACATTCCCAAAGTAAGTTACAGAATAAGATTATATGAATGCAGTGTCATAAAATGTTAATGGTACAATGTGAGTAAACATTCAGAGAAAACGGTAGAGACTCAATTACTGAATATACTGCATTACTGATGCTAAACTGCAATACTGGATGGAGGCATATGTCTATGCTGGCATACTGCAAAGCCCTTAAGCCCATTTTATATATGAAAATATCAAAAATTTTCATCCATACCATGCATGTTATTGCACATTAAGGCTTTCTTTGTAGCAGACAATTCTCTAGTGTTAACAATCATTTTATTTCTACTTGACATGCACAGTATTACAGCAAGCCTAACTAATCAAAACTCCATTGTCAAGAGGCAGGAAAAACATCACTATGCATATTACACTCCATCAGCATTCTTAATCACAAAATAATAGAGGCATTGAATGTCCTGATATGGAAGGGACCTTAAAGTTCAAGTCCCTTCTACCATGGCAAGGACACCTTCTTCTAGACCAATTTGCTCAAAGTCTCATCCAACCTGGCCTAGAAAACTTCCAGGGATATAGCACCAACAGCATTTCTTGTCAACCTATTCCAGTGTCTCACCACNAAGGAAACAAGGAAGGCAAGCAAAGTAAAATCCATTCTTTGTAGGCAAATTAAGACTTTTGAATTTGCATGATTTCATCTTGCCTTGCTTTTTTTTTCACTTGTCTTTCCTTCCATTTCCCCCCNATTCCAGTGTCTCACCACCCTCACATTAATGAATGTTTTTCTAAAATCTAAGCTAAGCTTATTCTTTTTCAGTTTGAACCCATCCCCTATGTCCTGTTTCTACATACCCTTGGGAAAAATCTCTCTCCATACTTTTCGTAGCCTCCCTTCAGGTACTGGAAGGCCATTATTAGGTCACACCAAAGCCTTCTCTTCTCCAGGTGGAATAATCCTGATTCTTTTAGCCTTTCCTTGTAGGAAATCACTTCAAGTAAACAAGTCTAAAGGCTTTTAAACTTAATTTGCATAAAATCCACTTATGCCTCTTCTGATGTGAAATACATTTTTATCTTTAAATGTATTCTCTGATACCAAAGACAGTAAAAGATATCAGAAGACATATTATTGGCCCAGCAGGGCTTTGTGTCAAGAGAACAGCAAGCCTCCAGTTTCCTTAGTGATATCCAGGAGATTTAAATGACAGTAAAACAGGACTAAGAAGCATACT
>VXBA01004713.1:178961-207589 GCA_013399895.1 Serilophus lunatus
TAAACATTCAGAGAAAACGGTAGAGACTCAATTACTGAATATACTGCATTACTGATGCTAAACTGCAATACTGGATGGAGGCATATGTCTATGCTGGCATACTGCAAAGCCCTTAAGCCCATTTTATATATGAAAATATCAAAAATTTTCATCCATACCATGCATGTTATTGCACATTAAGGCTTTCTTTGTAGCAGACAATTCTCTAGTGTTAACAATCATTTTATTTCTACTTGACATGCACAGTATTACAGCAAGCCTAACTAATCAAAACTCCATTGTCAAGAGTCAGGAAAAACATCACTATGCATATTACACTCCATCAGCATTCTTAATCACAAAATAATAGAGGCATTGAATGTCCTGATATGGAAGGGACCTTAAAGTTCAAGTCCCTTCTACCATGGCAAGGACACCTTCTTCTAGACCAATTTGCTCAAAGTCTCATCCAACCTGGCCTAGAAAACTTCCAGGGATATAGCACCAACAGCATTTCTTGTCAACCTATTCCAGTGTCTCACCACCCTCACATTAATGAATGTTTTTCTAAAATCTAAGCTAAGCTTATTCTTTTTCAGTTTGAACCCATCCCCTATGTCCTGTTTCTACATACCCTTGGGAAAAATCTCTCTCCATACTTTTCGTAGCCTCCCTTCAGGTACTGGAAGGCCATTATTAGGTCACACCAAAGCCTTCTCTTCTCCAGGTGGAATAATCCTGATTCTTTTAGCCTTTCCTTGTAGGAAATCACTTCAAGTAAACAAGTCTAAAGGCTTTTAAACTTAATTTGCATAAAATCCACTTATGCCTCTTCTGATGTGAAATACATTTTTATCTTTAAATGTATTCTCTGATACCAAAGACAGTAAAAGATATCAGAAGACATATTATTGGCCCAGCAGGGCTTTGTGTCAAGAGAACAGCAAGCCTCCAGTTTCCTTAGTGATATCCAGGAGATTTAAATGACAGTAAAACAGGACTAAGAAGCATACTTCTGCATGTAATCAGCGTCTTGAAGGATCAACGCACAGAGAAAGGACAACCCTGCATTTTCAGTTTCTATTGTAAACAGACAGGTAACGAAAAAGCAGTGCAAAACTAAAGACAGGCAGATTAAGAAGAATGAAAGGAGCAGTTGAAAACCTCTGGAGGTAATATTAAGTCATTTCTAAGGTGGAGACAGGCAGCATGACAGAAGGAGTCAATGCAAAAGTTTATTAACTTTATTAGGTACCTAAAGCAATTGTAATGTGTAGGATCCATGAACAAGAGACATTGCCTTTCAGGACACCATCCCTACCTTCATCTTATGTTCATTCATTGTGTTCTGCTAAGACTGGGGGCCCAGCCAGAGTGCATGTATTCCCAGAGATTGAAAGCATAAACTTGGATGACTAAATCTAAGTGACTTGGACTCTTGTAAGAAATGCAAGGCAAGTTAAGGAATGTTTGTGCACTATTAAAGCAAATGATATATATCCATTACAACAGAATGTCTGTAGAGTTACCTGTTATGTAATTGGATGGATATGAATATTGTCACTTCTGCTGCCAAAAGACAAAAATGTAGTATGGGTTAAAGAAGAGAAAAATATAAATAAGCTTCTAAAAATAAGGATTGAATCTTTTATATCTAACCACATTTTTTTCTCTTGTGTATTTTTGTGTTTTGCGGGTTTTTTGCTAAGGTGAAGGCCTGTATTGAATTGAACATGTAAGAAAAAAAAAAGGATTTGCTCTTTGCTCTTTTCTCTGTAGTTTTGTTGGCACACTAGGGAGCTGGTTATGTTTTCCTAGTTTTATAGTATGATGTGTTTATACCTCAATCTTTCCCCAACATCATGCACTGAGACCACAAAGCTGCTGTAGTGTTACTGTTCTGTATCGGCACTGATAATCAGTGTGCAGGACTTAAATGTTCTTTATTTTCAAACTTTAAGGACATGCTCATTTCTTTTCCCCCGTGTACTGTCCAAACTGTCATGGGTTCATCAATTTGAACAGTGAGAACAAGTGAATTTTGAGCATGCTAATCCATACCTTAACTGACTACTTTGTGCCACCTCACTAGCTCTTAGAGACTAGGGGAAGGAGAATTAAACAATGTTGTACAGAATTCAATTTTGGATATCAAACTACTATTACAGAGTTGCTAATTGCTATCAGAATATAAAAATAATAATAGATGAAACTCATTGCAGTTGTTTGAATGGTGATAAAAAATATGTTTTCTTCCATATTCATTATAATGATACCATTAGTGATGATATTACCTTTGCATTTCATTGTTTGCATAGTGTCATTTACTTCACGGTAGGTGTATCCATATGCTCTTGTTAATTTTTCCTCATTTTATTAGGCTTTTCCTGTATCATTCTATACAGAATGCACTCTGCTTTCAAGCTTCCATATCTTTACTTAAATGGGTAAATTAACTTTATCATAGGATATATAAGCTGCAAATTTCAAGGAAATTGTTGTCTTAGAACTTTACTGCATTTTTAAAAAACCTGAATTGGCACATACATGCATGTCTGTCTGCCTTCATTCCTTCTTCCTTCTTTCCCTACCTCCTTCCTTTCCTCATCTCTCCACTTCTTTCTCCTTCACATTTTCTTTCTCTTGTTTTTCTCAGGTGGCAAAATGTGTGTTTTTTTCTCTTCTCCTTAATGCGTTTTGAAAGAATTAAGACATAAGTACAAAGTTATAAGCAGAAGAAACCAGTGGTGGAGAAAATTTTGACTATCTAAAACTAGCTTTTTCCACTTTTTCTCATTTATTATTTCCTTTTAAGTCTTGCATTTCTCAGCAATTTTAAGCCTTACATAGCAAGTCCTTCTCCATTTCCAAATTGTAAATCTTTGAGTTGTCTTTAGTTCAAGCACCAAGACACTTAAATTGAGCAATTGTTCTATAGTTGAGTGCATGCGTTACTAACTAAGCTACAGCCACTGCAGGCATAAGGGCTGAATTCAGTAATGCAACTACCTTCTTTATTACAGAAAGATAAGCCAACCTATCACAGTGGAAAGAATTAAGTATGCTTGCAATAAGAAACAGTCTTTACAACAGCAGTAGACAGTAATGTTTATAAAGCTAATAAAAGAGAAACTCCTTTAAAGAAAGAATTCAGTTACACTGTATTTTTAACAATCTAATACTCTCTTTGAGTATAGCTAAGAAAAAAGGCTAAATAATGCTCCAGGAGATGAAAGAATTATTGATCAGATAATATAATATGTATCACAGCATACCTGAGTGTTTGACGTGATAAAAAAGGATGATTCCTTCAGTTGTTTTCTGGTGTTCTCTTTCTGCTGAAGGTACAAAAATTGTGGTTATGTCATGGGTAAGAATAATTATCAAGAATCATTACTGGTAATCAAATGAAAGAAGGCTGTGTATTTATAAATAGATAAGCATTCCCCTACTGTTAAGACTAGATCTCTGTAGAGCAGATTGCCACATTCCCACAGCATAGAATGTGGTCGTGGAAGTGCTCTGGATTCAATATAGGAGCTGTATGATTTTAAGATAATTATGTCCCAGGAGTAGTTTTATTTACCATTTCCTTTTATTTTTTTTTTCTTCCCCACAAGGTCGAAATGCTTTAAAAACTGTAAAGGCTCAGCAGACTCTTTTCTTCCTAGTGTGAAACTGAGTCAACATGTTCCATATTTTCTTTTGTGTTAGGAGGATATATAGTGGTAGCATAGGGTACAAAGCTCTTTTTTGTTGAAGTTGGAGACGTGAAATGAAGGGATCCAATCCATGAGTCCTTCTTTTATCTATTATCATCCCTGAACTTGACTACCTCAAGGCTTCTAGAACATTGTCAGTTTAAGGTAGTCCACAAGAGAGTGGACTTGACACCTACAGAGGGTGACTTGGCAAATACAAACCCTGGATAATCAGGCAGCATGTTGCTGCATGATATTCTTTTATTTATCAGAGTAGAAGCCTTATTGGTCAGTAGATAAGCATCTATTAGCTATGAAGAATACAGTACCTACTGTCTACATAATATATATATCTTGCTCAGTTGCTCTTCGTGTAATCATTAGTGTTTGCAGTAGTAGTATATATACCAGTATTCTACAGTAACACCAGAGTAAAATATGACAGATGAATCACAGCATTTTGCAATATCATACCAAAAACATTGTAAGACCAAACGGACAAGGACAAATGGGTCAATTTAATAGTTTTGCCCATTTTTATAAAAAGTGCTTTGAAGTGTTCCTTTAAACTCAAGATCGTTTGTGAAGCTGTTTGTAGAAAGAAAAAAAAAAGTTGAGATTCTTCTGAGTTCTTTTAACAAAATAAATCTTCTCTTTCTATCTAAGGAAGCACAATTCACGCTGCAACCCCAAATTATTTCACAAGCAGACCTCTGGAAACCTTATTGTGGATTTCAACTGCTAGCATCTTGAGTTACCTCATCATCTATATGGTTCACTAAGAACATATTGGAACAGTGTAGTGTTGATTTTTATCTTAAGCAAAATTAAATGTATCCTAGTTTAAGCTGAGATAGAATTAATTTTCTTCCTAGTAGCTGGTACAATGCTGTGTTTTGCACTAAGGATGAGAATAACATTGATAACACACTGATGTTTTAGTTGTTGCTAAGTAGTGCTTATACTAAGTTGAGGACTTTTTTGCTTTGCATACCACTTCGCCAGTGAAAAGGGTGGAGAGCATAAGGAGCTGCAAGGCGATACAGAAAGAACAGCTGACCCCAACTGCCCAAAGGGATATTCCATACTATATGGTGTCATTCTTGGAGGAAAGGTGACTAGGGTCAGCTGTTTGAGAACTGGCTGAACACTGTTCATCGAGTGGTGAGTAATCAATCACATTGTGCAATACTTGTTTTCTATATTCAAATTCTTTTATCAATATTAATAATATTTGTCCTTCAGATTCTGCCCTATTTAAATGTCTTATCTCTGCTTACAAATTTTACACTTTTTCTCTCCAATTCTTTCTCCAATGCCACTGGGGAGGAGAGTGGATTACAGGCTCTATTATGTTTAGCTACCTTCCAGGTTAAACCAAAACAAGGTGTCAAGTATGATGAAAGAAATAGGTTTCTATTTTAATATTAAGTTGAACACTGGGATCTGCCTCAGCTGGGAATAGAAAGTACAACTGTACAGTTGAGCTTGGCAATTTTATTTTATAGTAGCTTATCCCATTTGGTAATGTCGGTTTTTTTCCTGTGTGATAGAAAATTATTATAATTATTAATTTTCATTAGCAAATGCAACAATAAATGCATTAAAATAATTTATAGCAATTGTATTTCATTATATGTAGCTAATTAGTTTGAAACGACAAAAAAATCTTTAGACCAAAATAATACATACATATAAAACTATATACATTTAAGGTCTTAATAAAAACATCTGTTATACTGTAACAACACTTACATTAAGCTGACATTTGAAATCCTCTGGTCCCTTCAAAATACTTTGGGAGAATTACGTAATTATGCTTATTTTTCATCTGGGAGTAGCAATAATATGGTTGTGGTTTTTTCATATATATATTTATATCTATAAATGCAAATAACAAGCCCAGTAGCTGAATAGTCCTTACAGCAAGTAGGGGAATAACATTAAAAATCCCCTTGGAATGACAAGATACACTTTGTGTTTCCTAGAAAAATTCTTTAAGTATCAGGCCATAGGTGAGGAGAAAAAGGAAGCTGTGGTAATGGCAATATTTTCTGATGAGTTGCTATTGTGAAACAAGCAATGAAAAATTATGACAGGCCAGCTATTGATGGCATTTTTTAAGTATATGTTGGTATTTGTTAAGATGACAGAATTTGAAGACAGCTTACCATTAAGCAGATCCAGGTTGTCTGTTTAAACAAGCTCTAAACATGTGTAAAAAATCTGTTATATATATATATATATATAAAATGTTCTGATGAGAGACAATCTTGACATATTTTACATACTTCAAGAATAGGCATTATTTAAGTACAAATTTGCCAATATATGACTTACAAACTCTAGCATGTCTTTATATACCCTATCCCTTATTTCTTCCTAGTCCCAAGTCTCATTCTGAAAATGATTCAGTTGGTAATTCAACAGACAGCATTGTGATGCTTAACCCTACAACATCGAAAATGTAGGTACTCAAAATTGAATAAGCAGTACTGATCTATGTGCCTAGGTATAACTGCACCAAATATATCAACCTAAATTTTTATTCAAAGCAGCCAACATACTGAATGCTGGCATGTTGAGCATTTCTGTATGAAACCTGACTGAAATTTTAAAGCTGAGGCAGCTTCCTGGGGATTTGGAGCTGTGCTTTCTTTCTGAGCGTGGGATATTACTGAACACCGGCTCCCTCCTCTACCATATCTTGTTGCCGTAACCTTCCCATGGAAGCTGCAAATTAGAAGTTGGAGGTTGACAGCAAGCTGTCTCTGATTTGATTTCCTCAAGGTAACTCTGCAAATTCCACATGAATGATGTTTAATGTCTTTTTGAATAACTGACCTAATCTTTTAGGACTCTTATTTCAATTGCTTTGCACATCTCCTTGTACAAATTTTGGCTTTTGCAATTTTAAAAAGGCTATACTTTTCTGGCAATAAGCCCACATGTCAAAAGTTCTTACAGGTTTGTTGCACACTAGATAGCATTTCTTCATCCTCTCTCATTATGTAAGACATTTTAAAATACGTGGTAGTCTCTTGTGGTCTGGGAAAGCATTGTTCCTACAGTTTTCATTTGTCAAAGCCCAGTGTCTCATATCGTTTCTTCTTTGGCACTGGACACTTGTTTTTTACTGTTGGGCAGAGCTCTTTCTTTTTACATGAGCACATGTGCAACAGCTATTATTTTAGTGTGATCTAGGGACATCCAATGCGCCTGATATCATAATTCTCTACAGTTTCGGTGAAAGGACTGCATCTACAGCTAAGGACTAGAAAAGGCTTACATCTTCTGTGATTGGACACAAAGGAGAGATACATAATGCATGCTTACCACTGCGTTAAGCACACACTGTAGGGGTCAAATTCCCTGAACTGCAGTTTTTCTCAGAAGCACTTGAGTATTCTTTATAATTTCCTCAAATGGATTAACAGCTAACATAGTCTTTCCTAACTCATCTCATATAATAGAATAGCAATCTGCTGTGTTTTCCCCATCTGTTCCTTGATGTCATTTGTAAACTCTCCTCCATTTATAATGTGTTCAAGGAAAGGTTTTTGGGAAATAACCTATACAAATCAAGCTAATTTTGCTACATTAATTGTATTTGATTCTTCTTGTATATCAGTAAAGCCTTCTAAAATACATTAACTTGTCTGAAATTTTTTAAATGTCTAGAATGCAATTTTGTTAAGAAAAGAGAGTAAAGAAAAAAGATTCTTTTCATTTTAAAGGTGGTAGAAAATGTATAGCTTATATGCCACTGAGCTAAGCTACAAGTTTGTCCTGAAAGAATCATACCGAGCAGATGAGAAAAGAAACAACACCACAACTCCTTCCAAAAAAATCCCCCAAAACTCAATCCCCAAAAAATAAACCAGGAAAACATCCTTGGAGTTATTTTGCTGTTATTGTTGTTGTTGAAGAGTGTTGGGATTTTTTGTTTGTTTGTTTCATTCTTTCATTTTAATATCAGTAGAAATTCTACTCACTTTTCTACAATTAAAATAATGGTAAAATACTATTAGTCTTTCTTACACAAGCAGGTAAGAGATTACTTTCAAACTAAGCACACATTAAGACAGTTTGAGTAGAAACTCAGTAGGGTGACTGGGGATTTCCCTAGGGACAAACACAGAGGTTAGGAGATGTCATGGAGGTAACAAATCTGGAAGCCATGGTCTATAAAACCTCAGGGCAAAGACCTGCAATCAGACTACTCTGGTTTTACAAGTTACTGCTTGTCAATGGAACACAGGTAATTGTTAGTGACCAAAAGAAGATGACAAAGGGAATCCTATCATTCAGTAGACACTAGAGCAAAATACATACCCTTTGTGACTCAATTCAAAGCATGCTTACTCTCAAAGTCTCTCTCTCTATAAGGAATGAATACACTCCTAGGTACAGAAGGGCAATTGAAATACAATGGCCAAGAAATGCCACACTCTAAATCTGACACATCTGAAAAATAGCTACAGGCAACTGGGTTATGGAGTTCATAGATTAACTCCATATAATTATGAGAGAGTCAAATCACCTTTCAGACTTATCTGTCTTTTGAATAAGTAAAGGCAGTATTAACTGTGACATGATATGTCTTAACATAAGCCACACTAGGATCACAATTAGTGAATTCCAGCTAAGGATATGAAGAAAGATAGTCATTACGGGTCAATTATTACAAATTTAAATATCTTATAAAACCCTTTTTTATTATGTTGCAACTAAAGGATACTTTATTTAGAGTATCCTGTTCTTATATTAATATCATAAATCAAAACCCTAACTGAATAATTACATTATAAATCTATTTAAAAGAAGTCTGTGTAGGAGAATGGAGAGAAGAAGGAACCAACATCCCTTATTTTCTGGGAACTGTAAAGCCTGGTAACTAGATAGCTTCCCCAGAAATTGCCTCTATCAGAGCTAAAAGCTCAGAAATTCAGCTTCTCTCCTTTTATCATGAATAAGGCTTAGAAATTATCATCTTTGCTTATAGATCACTTTTAGGACGGGTACTGTGAATATAATTTTGATCAATTGTGTCAAATTGAAATCTGAACTACTTAGACTCAATACCATAATAGAAGTGAGGTTACAGGTGCTGTAAATTTGGTCTGTGCTCCAAATGTGAGCTATGATTCTTCTTCAAGTACATATGTATCCGTGATGATAGTATTGGAACTGACGTCATTAGAACTATCTGCGATCAGCTGAAGAGCAATGAATCAGGCTTTATGTTTATCTTTACCACTGATTACTTTCCTTTTAACCCTGGAACAATCTCAAGGTGATATATGCATATTTAGTAGTCAAAAAAGAGAAATTATATTTTTATATTTTCTGCAAGCCTACTGATTGTAACAAGATATGCTACAGGACAAATTATGTCAATCTATTGAAAAGTGACAGATCTAAAATTTCAAATATGAATTTTCATGACTGTAGTTTCTGTGGATCCTTCCATATGCTTTCATTTTGATTTGTTTAGATAAGTTGTAAACTAATGAAGGTACAATAACAATGTAAAAATAGATACATACTTTGGAAAGTTCCTTGAAACACCTTTGAAACTTGATAGAATAAAGATATGCCTTATTGCCATGTTTCAGAGAATAGACATCTAAGATACAGCTGAAATGAAATCTACTCTTCACATGAAACAAAAAGTTCAGTGGAATTCGTTTGAACTACATTTAGAAATCTACTTCTGAGATAGTTGGTGTACGAACACCTTCTAATCAATGCAGATAAATAGAGTTCTAGACATCTCAGCTGGTTTAGATGTTGGATTTAGACTGAGATGGATGGTGTTGTACTGCTTACGAGTTGTACAACACATGAATGAGCTAAATAGGCAAAAAAACCCTTTTCCAATTCTAAAGAGAAAATTGGATGCGTGATGCAGAAATTGTTTGTGGTTATGCTGTGGATATCTACATGTGATTAGATGAACTCTGCTCAACTTGCCTACTCTAATCTAAAAATTAATCTTATTTTTGCCTATTCCCTTTAGCTTCTCAGTATTGACCTGAGCCCTCAAACACTTGACTGTAGTGGTTCTAGCCCAGACTGGTACTGCTGACCACCACTGCAGATTGTGTGGGTGTAGAAAATTGGAACCGTGCAGGTTTTTTGCATTTCCTTCATTCTCTTATCTGGGCAGGATTATCATATTCACTTTGCTTTTGACCAGATATCCAGGAACTCCAGCTGAAATTACAATAGACATCCATTTAACAAGAATGCTTTTCTACAGAAATAAGTCAAAGGCTCATTTTCTGTGGAAGGTCTGGGTATTGGAGCTAGTGATCTAAAGGGCTGTATGAGATGATACACTATGCCATCAGTTTTTAGTTTGACTTTTTGCATGTGCACATACGTATTTCTTCAACTCATTAAAATGGCTGATTTGAATTTGTCACCAGACTGAAATGGAAGCTATGGTTTCTCAGAAAGGGAATATGTGTGCAGTTTCAGGTCTGTAGTAGGTTAGGGAGGGAAGATGGTGCCTCAGGCAAATTATTGTTGGTTTATATGGTATGTTTCCTGTGTAACAGATGATAGCTTTGGACTCAGTTTGGAAGTCAACAGGCATCTGGAAGTCAAAGTTGATGACTGGTATATTTCACACATGAAATGTGTCATTGATGTACTGGTTTAGGAAAGCTTTGTTGAATCTCAGGACTATTCACTTGTTTGCTTTCTTGTTTGGCAGGCAACAGAAAGGTTAATTTTCTTTTTCAGAGCACTGACATCAGACCACAGATTCCCTTCATTTTTGTTAAGTACAATCAACATTTTAGTTTCTTTTTTTCCTTTTTCCTTTTTTTTTTTTTTTTTTTAATTTATTCACTGGCACAGCTCTGATTTCATATCATATTTTAAAAGTTGACAGAATATTAGATCGTGTATGAGTTAACTCTCAGCTTTATAGCCTATGAGCTGCACCTTGACAGTTGATAAACTCTCTGTAAAACTTTAGAGCATAGCTTTCTGAAAATCTCATTCATTAATGCAAAAATGAATACAGATATTTAATCTCAGGAGTACAGGCTAATTTCTAATTAATGCTACTTTTTTTTTTTTTTTTACTTTTATTAGTTATTCCTTACTTTTTTGACACATAGCAGTAATCTTGGGAAAATTCTGATATTGCTGAAGTTTTACATATCGAAAGTATTTTAATAGTAATACAAATATACTGATTCTGTAGTCTCTATTTATATTTAGATAAACCCAGAACTTATTTACAAGTATTTATCACCAGATGCTTCTCTATGGATTTCCACAGTTCACGAGGTTCTTAGTAGAATGGAAGTAATCATTGGTAATTGGCATTTTAAGATTTGAGGTAGTGCAATTTCACATCATCATGAATTTGGGTGAAAACAATAACAATGAAGCAAAAGAAACCACTCAAATTGTATTATACATACAAAAAATCTCTATTAGCTTATACAAACACAGTTCTGATGAATGAGAACTCTTTGGGTCTTCTGTAAAGGGCTGAACCATGAATTAACTAAGTCACATGGAAATTTCCATTGGCCTAATAGTGCTAGAGCTAGTAATGAATTAATTTCAGTTTGCTGGTCTGTCTGTCTTCCCCAACCTTGCCATTTCATTGAAAAGATACTACTCAATCTTGGTTCAAGGCAACCTCTGAAATTCATTCTGGATTAATCATCATGGAATGAGCTCTCCATGCTCTCATTTCTGGTCATACACCCAGTGGCGCATTTCTTTGCTTCCATTCAGAACACATGCAAGAGATATACAATTCTAACAAAATTGTTTTATTTTAATCTAATATGTTACACCCCAGAGCATAGTTTTAATCTAAATCATGCTTAACCAGCAATCTCACATTCAACATAATCATTGCTTCCTGAAAGCAAAAAGAAAGGGGCCAAATAATACTAAAAGGGCAACACATCTTTTTCTAATTTCTCTCAGGTTGGTTTTAATTTCTTGAGCCTGTGTAAAAAATGTGCACTCCCCATAAAAATAGTATTTACTTAGCAGAAATGCTATTCTTTCAAATATATTTTTCATTAAATGATGAAGAAAAATATTTTGTGCCGTATGAAAGAATTTAACATTTATTTTTCTATTTAAAATGTATAGTATTTTCTCTTCCTAGTCTGTACCTGTCAGTGAGCTTTAAGGCAAAATCTTTCTCAAGCCGTTGACTCTTATTTATGTACTAATTGTTTTGGTGTTTTTTAAGCAGGATAAATTATAGGCTATGTAATTTAATGATTTTTACATCAATTTTCTCTTCCATTTATTGCTAAAGTATATGAATGTTAATAATTAATTTTCTGTCAGAAATTAGAATAATGATTTCATTATGATACATAAAAAAATAACACTTCTATAAATTGCACAGTCTTTATTTGCTATCTTTCTTTCTCGAAGCAAATTTATTATTAAACAAAAGAAATTCAAATTACTCTTCTGTTCCACCCTTCCCAAGCTCTTAAATAACAGAATTCATAAGGACTTGCTCATTCAATTGTAATTAGCATAATTTTTCTTTTTTTTTTTTCCTATAAAAATATCTTATGCAAAAAAAATTGAGGAACATGATTCAAATACTTTAGAATAAATCAAGAAACTCAAATACATATACCTTCTTCTGGAAGAACATCCTAAGTTTTGTGTTTCTGAATATTACTGAAATATGTGCTAATATTTTTTAGGGAAGGAGAACTATTTTTTTTATAAAATACATGTTGGTTCTCATTAGTTAGGATATTAATATGGCAAAACAGCAGTCCATGTTCAGAGGAGAAGATAAACTTGGTCTTCCATCTAGCTTCCATTACAGTTTGCTTTTGCATAGATCTGATTATTAATATTCTCAGCAAATCAAATTAAAAAAAATTCATTTTATTTATTAATAAGCAGGAACCAGGCTCCCTAATGTTTCTCTTCTTTTGATGCATCATAAGATTTATGTTATTATGCAACAGAAAAGAAAATGCCAGGCACTAACTTTCTGAAAGATAAGAAGAAAAAAGCATTTTTAAAAAAAATTTGTGTCTTTAGGGACTTAATAGGCAAAAAAACATTTCTTTGTGTTACCGATTACCTAATCTTTTTAACCACTACATTTTGTACCGTTTCAGATCAGCTTCAAATCCTTATATTTATCTGCAAGGCTAGGGACTCCAGGCCTATAAAAGTTGTCACTGGCAGGCATAACATTTTGAATGAACCAGTTTTCTGGAACAATTTCTGAAATCTAATATAGGAAGTAACTCTTTGTATAAAATAGCAGCAAAGGTCATATTGTGCAAAAGATTTTTTGGGGGATAGAAAGGATCAGAGACTGAATTGATGCTACCGCTTCAGTATCAGACATCTTTCAAAGAACTATTTTTTTTATGGCTTTTAAAAAAAATTTCTTTCTCATGTATATACCTACGTATCAGTGAAAAAAACAAAAAAAAAAAAACAAACAACTTTATGAGGGGCTTAAAGCCTGTTAAATTAACAGATATGCCTCTGTTCATCCTGATGACCTGGATCAGTTCCTTTTTTTTTAGGATACAATATTTCAAGAATGTCTTCAAATGCATAGAAATAAAAGAAAATGCTTTATGATAAGATTTCAATGCAACAAAGAAAATGCTATAGCCAGAGTAACTGAATGGTGGAATATATGTGGATACTGTTATAATTAGCATTTTTCTCCCCCAGCTATAGACTGAATATTTTAGGTTGGATATTAGAACGAGTTTCTTCACTCAGAAAGTGGTTGGATACTGGGATAGCCTTCCCAGGGAGTTAGTCACCAAGATTGAGAGAGTTCATGAAGCATTTAGAAGATACTTTCAGGCACGTGGTGTAACTCTTGGAGATGGTCCTGTGCAAGGCTAAGAGTTGGACTCAATGATCCTTGTGGATCGCTTCTAACTCAGCACATTCTATGATTCTGTAATCTGTTCCTCCCCTCATCTCTGTCTAGCTCTTAATCTAAACTGCCAACAACTTTAATATTCCTAAACTTTTCCGAGATTCCAGGAGCATTTCTTTTTCTACATGTCTATATGTTTTTTTTCTGAATACAAATGTCACTCAGGAAAACATTTTCTTCTATGAATCATATTCTGGTTTGTCTTTTCATATTTACGTTTTTTTTTTTTTTTTCTGTTGTTATTTTCATGTATTTCCTGTCACTGAAGAGATATTTTCTTGTTATTTCTTATTTTCCTTCAATGAAGCACACACTGTAAGGGATTTTTTCCTTCTGTATTTTGTTCTTTACTGACTTACCTTCTGACATTGTTATGAGCTGTAAAATGCTGCAGTTGTTGCTTCCTTTTCTGTGACTGAGCAGACAAAAAATAGGGCTTGCAGTTCATGCACTTGACATGAAAACTGACAGGGGCAGGATTTTTTTTTCAGATTGAAAGATCTGGTTTCAGTTAAGTTTCAGTATTTTTTTAGTCAGTCTGCAGAAACTGCCACCATGTTTCATACTTCAAGAAAAAAAAGGTTTAAAAGGATGCAATATCCAGTCACAGGATAATAAAAATTGACAATAATTTTTATAACATTCAAGTAAAACCTTCAACAGAGTTTGAGAAAAGCTAAAATTACCTCAGAATATAATGACTATTGCAAAATTTGAGTAAGCAGGCCTGAAAATAAACACATTGAAACCAAGTCAACTTTCGGAACCTGTTAACACTAATGGCATCTGTCTACCCTTAATGTGAAAAGTATTTGCACTCAAAAAATAACAATCAAGTAATTCCTTTTTATTTTTCTATATTGTATAACTAGTTGAAGGTTTTCCAATAGTCACAAACCAGGTGGATTTGCCAGAACATCCCACAGAAAATTAGACACTCATGAAGAGCCAACTCAGTTTGATATGAAGTGGGATACTCATCCTAATTCAGATGTCTGTAATTCAAGGCCTAGTTTCATTCAAAGCAGGTGTGTGACTTTGGGCCAATTTTACTGAGAAAATTGTTGCTAAGGTGTGAAAAAGTCAGTGCTTTAAAACCATGAAAAACAAGGAAAGTAAGCACACAAACAAAAGGATACCTGGTGAAATGGAGAGAATCAGCAGCTCAGTGGTTCAGCAGTAAAAATTATGACATGGAAATCCTCTCTAGACCTGGAGTTACAGCTGAAATTCACTAATGTAATACTCCAATGTTGCAACCAGAAAGGACAGCTGTGTGAAGATCTTATTTCAGTGCCATAGCTTCCTGAGCAGCTTTCTGTGAATTACATTACTAATAGGAAAGACATACAGCTCAAGTCTGAATAGTTGTACCGATGTAATGCATGTCTCACAAAGCCAACATGGTGTGAACAATCGGACTAAATTTAAATCAGCAAATGAAAGATGTGGATGGGAAGGGCAGGAGAGGGTTATTGAAAAGAAGGTTACCAACAGTCCAGAAATGTCTATATTTCTGTACCATAACATGTAAGTTACTATTGTAATATGTATGCTATCAAAGTAGAGAAGGGCAGAAAATGACCCTCCTCATGAGATCACCTGGGACAGCTGGGTCTTACATAGATCACTGAGGGCTGTCGTGATCTATATTTTTTTGCTAAACCTTCATGAAGACTAGAACAGATCCAGGACATGACCTAACAGTGAAACATTTGGGATAAATGAGGTCCATCCATACACTTCTGGAGCCCATTTTGTGTATTACACTTAGTGCTGGTTATTTGCCTCAGAGTATTTGTATGGACTTCATCAATAATCTAAAGTTGGGAATTTACTCTTTTGGAAGAATTTGGTGTGTCTCAGAGGGAGTTTTAGTTGTACCGCATTTTGGCATCTAAGAAGCATCTGTTATGCGTTGCAACATGGATGAAGACCATGAAGGCAGGTAAATAATTTTTGTTGAAGAAGGACAATTACCAATCTTTCTGCTATTAAAGGAATGTCTGGGACAAAGCATAGTTGTTTCATTTAGTTCTGTATCAGAATCATAAAGTCTCTTTTCCTCAGGTTTTTTTATCCTTTGACTTAATTTGATCCCAAAATATAAGTGCTGTACTTTATTTATGGCTCAGTTTAACATATGACTTGGATTCTACCTACCTCCTTGAACTAGATGCCTAATACAGACAGCCTTCAATTTATTGAGTACTAGAACTGTATATAGTTTTCTGTGTTCACTTTACTTTAAAATAACAATTTTTTTTCAATTGTAAGTAATTTAAGTAATCATGTTAAACATGATGTGAATATTTGATAGTAACCTTTTTAGGATGTATTTGTTCTTCAAGCTACAAAAAAATCTCACACAAAAAAGACCTATTTGAAGAGTCTCTGAAATCACAGTATTCCCTTATCAATCTTATCTTTACAGCATAATTGATGATGCTTTTTTTCATTGCTGGAAAATCTAGGAGGCTTATTAAATCTGCGTCTTCCAATTTTTACTGAAGTCTTTGAAGTTTAAACAGTTTTACAAAACAGCTACAAAAGCTTGCTATTATTTCAATGCCTTATCAATACCATATTCTATCATATCATGAAATGATTTCCCCTTTTACACGTTATTTGGATAAGAAGGCTTGTAGGTTTTGTGCTTTTATTCCTTTCCAATTGGACATTATTATTAGATAACTCCAGACTTTCTACATATCGAGTTTATGATAGCCAAAATTAATTGAAATCTTCTAAAATCTTTTAAAAGGCAGTATGGTTTAATTCTACAGAAAATTTAATTGTGGACTTTCTTTTCCTCTTTCATCTATCTAAAAGCTGATTTGCATTTAAGATTTTCTAAATAAGGACTTGAAATACTCCTGAGTGGAGAAAAAGAATTAGGAAGTTTAATCTTTCAATATTATTCTTCTGTAGAAAAATGACAGTGATCATGGAAAAAAAATCATTAAAAAGTTTAATTGTTATTTTTTATTTCAGATGTTTTCATCCTTTGGAGCTATAAAAGTCAGGTGATTTTTTTTTCCTCATTTTTTATTAACAGTGTAAATTATTGCATCATGTGGAACTTTTTTGTTAAGCAAGATGTATTGAAACTTCTGTGTGAACTGTTTGCTATTCCAGGACACTACAAAATATTAGATATAGAATAGAATTATGAGATATCCCCAGGAATTTACAATTATGCAGAGATTAAGTAATTAACAAGATGATCATGGAGCTGTGTGACAGACTCAGGGACAGCAGAGAAAAAAAAAAATTCAATCAAAGAAGGTTTTACAGAGGTTACTCTGGTGGCTGGTGGAAAGAAGGAGAGGATAAAGGGCTGCTAGCTTTTCAATAACTTCAGTTCTTTAATAATTTTTGCAGCTAAACATAAAACTATCCTTATTCCCTAACTAAAATAAGAGAATTTGGTTTTTTGTTTGTTTTTAATTTAGATGCCTTGAATAACAATCTACACTCTCCACATAGATCCTACATAAAGCCCTGGCTGACTTTATTTGATTTAATTGAAACACCATCAGACATAAAAATGTAAGATGTCATATTTCATCACACTAAAGTATATTTAGCTCATGATATCTCTTATTACAGACAAACATGGAAGCCTTGAGAAGAACATACAAATAAAACAATCATGCAGTGTCGGTTTCCCAGCATTACATCCCAGTCTATGTCTGCTTGATATTTTCTAAATTCAAAGAGATGTCTTCATATTTAAGAGATTTCTAAGTATTTCTCTTCCTGTAGTGCTATCCAGTGTTGTATGGAGTCCCAGTCATTTTAAGATATTTAAAACATGTGCCACAGAGCTTTATAGGTTTAAAGATCTCATAATGAGTAGTCTTCTTTTGTTTATTTTGAAACTACCATCTTTATTTGATTTTTTGCATTTATTTATCTGGGAAAATAACACTCTCCCATTCATGACCTTATAGACTTTTGTCATATCTCATGTCCATCATCTCTTTGCCTTAAGCTAAAGAGTCCCAAAACACTTGGTCATACATCATTGGTACTAACGTATAGGGGGATTTTTATGATGTCGTAGCGATGCTTTCTCTTTTGTTTGTAACACTTTACATTTCTCTAGAATATCTTTATCAGGCTTTTTTTCCTTTAATACTCAGCAAGTCTTGTATCATTCTTCTGCAATAATTCACATTTGTCTCTCATTTTCAGTCTCTCCAGTTATCATTAGAAAACTTTCTCACCTTCTGTTCCTCCTCACCTCCTTTTCTATGTCATTTATGACTACTGAACATGATGAGTTCTAGCAGAGTTGTTTTAGAGATCCTAGCAGCTATCTCTCTCACTGTGAAAAAATGAAAATTAGTCTGACATTTGGCTTCCTAAGTTCTAACCACTTATTTAGCTATCAATAGCTCTATTCTCTTGGGGTGTTTATCTTCTTTAAAAGCTTTTAGTGATTTTTTAGAAATTCATGGAGGTTATCAGTCTGTGCACTTTTAATCACACACTTCTTGACTCTTTCAAGAAATTGGAGTCACATTTATTATTAAGAAAATACTTTCCAGAAATATAATTTCTAACCATAACTTCAATAATTTCACAGTTGTTATTATAGTTTTGAGATCCAAAACTGTTTTGACCAGGTACTGGGTCTGACTGGGCTGGAGTTTGTTTTCTTCACATTAGCTTTTATGGTGCTATATTCTGGATCTGTGAGCAAAACTGTTAAAAGAATACTCATGTTTTAGTCATTGCTGAGTAATAAATCCTTTTCTGCTTCTCCCACTGCTCCAGCTGGAGATTCACAAGAAGTTGGAAGGGGACACAGCCATGACAGCTGACCCAAAATAACAAAAGGGATATCTTGTAATATGATATCACACTCAGCAATAAAAGCTGGGGAGAAGGACGAAGAAAAAGGAGATGTTCTGTGTTACAACATTTGTCTTCTCAAGTAGCCATTATGTGTGACAGATATCTGCTTTCAAGAAAGGGTCCGAACACCTGACTGCAGATGGGAAGTTAATTCTTTATTTTACCTATTGAACTGTCTTTATCTCAGTCCATGAGTTTTCTCAATTTTGCCCTTCTGATTTTCCTCCTTATCAAACTGCAGGGGGAGCAAATGAGAAACCGATTGAAGCTTGGCTGCCTACTGGGATTAAACTACAGAAGGCCAGTGTTCAAAACACTTAACTTTTTTGGAATGCTTTAAACAAATTGACATTATTGAAGCTTGCATATAAGTGAAGACGGAGCTTCAGTGATTGCTGCATCACAGCCTGAATATCAAAAAAAGGCACTGAAACTGCTGTCCAGGGAAGCTGTTGATGCCCCACCCCTGGAAATGTTCAAAGCTAGGTTGGATGGGGCTCAGAGCAACTTGGTCTAGTGCAAGGTATCCCTGCCCATGGAGTGGAGTTGGAAGATCTTTAAGGTCCCATCCAACTCAATTCATTCTATGATTCTATGAACTGCTAATGCATAGTCCTATGAAGTCAGTTAATAATTTTATTTTTGAAATCCTACAAAAACTGCCATGGATACTAAAGTGAAACTCTACATAAGGTTCCACTGAAGAATTGTCAGGGTTTTCTCTGCAGCCTGGTAAAGTGAAGGAAACTAAGCCTACCTTTTACTTTAATTAATGTCTACTCACAATTAAACTTTAAATACTTATTCTATTAGTTCCTATTACATAATGTTTCATCTACTTCATACCTATGTTTCTATGGCTACATGTATTATGCACATTTAGAAGTATATACTAAAAGTATTTTCTCTATGTATAAAACCCCCACATTTTTAAATATTTGTAAATTATATATTTATGTATATATCTATATCTATAAATGTGTAGAAACATGTATAGACAACTAAATGCAGGGCTGCCAGAGAGAATGTGAGTATGGCAGTGTCAAGAAGCAAAACACAGTTGCTCTGCAGCCATATTTTTTAGCTGATACAAGATTCTATTGGTATTTCTGCATGCAAACTGAAGTATAAATATGAACAAGATACGTTATGGAGCCTACAAACAGAAATGGAAGACTTTTGTTTTAAATACAATTGTTTTGAGCAGCATAATTAATTTAATTAGTCTATGAATATTTAATTTCTAATCCACTTGTAAAGAAATCCACCCATGTAAACATTTGAAATAACATTGGATCTCAGCAATGCCATGGGAGTTCATTTAGCCATGGTCCTAGTCTTTTGCGTTGAAAAAAAAATTGAATAAGTAATAAGTTAAGGAAGAACTGAAATGTTGAAGATATTTTTTGCATTAAAAACTAATGAAAGTATGACTGTGTTCTGTAGGTATTTTTCCAGAGTAAGTTAGGAAGACAGCCCAGCTACCAGAATTGCATGTCACACTGCAATACCCTCTATGAAAATCGTTTGCATCAATAATCACTGTCATTCTCAAGACATTGCTTTTAAATGTGAACATAAATCTACTTTTTAACGCTTTAAATCTCTTAGGCTGCAATTGCTGCATTCTGAAGCATGAAGTATTTTTCTCTTGGGAATATATTTTGTTTGACTTTTATTCTGTATTTTGCTTCTTTTAATGGCAAATGACACTCTTTCGTTCAATTTTGGAGTTATGGGGTTGGTTATGTCTTGATATTTGGGGATGATGATTTTCTTCTAGCTCCGTGCATCATATAATGGCTACATGTTTTTTACAAACTTGTTAACATGCATTATTTAGAGTCTAGTAAAACATCCTACAGGTCTTTTTTAATAAAAATTGGCTTGATGACAGTTGGGCCCAAAAAAAGAAGCACTATGTTTTTGTAGTTGTACAGTTAAGAAAAGCTCTCCCCTTCCTCCCCACTTTCTTAAAGGTATAATATCAATATAAAAATTGAAATTGTAAAACATAGTATCAGAATTGATATTATATTAGTTATACAAATATGTTCTATGCAAAGGTAAAGAAAAAAAGGTTTTAGAGGACATTGCCTGTTCACTTGTTACATTTACTTGAAAATTAATATTTGTGAAACAGAAGGACCCTAAAGAGATTTATTTTTTTTTCAAGAAAAATACAGTGACATTTCTGAAACAACATGAACCTCTAATGTGCACTATACACCATAAAATAGTGTGAAATTCTCTCTGTTTCCAGAAGATAAAGTTTAAGATTATATTCAACATCTATGCTTTAAAAACTTATCTTGTATGTAACATCTAAAGGACTCAGTATCTTAAGTAAAGAACACCAGACACAGCCAAAAGAGAGAAGCAAAAGTCTCCACAGGGTTTTACATGACAGCTAAATTAGATAAAGCCTTTTTCTTTTGACTGCATGAGGAACTGGCCTAGAATAATTCAATGACCTCCAGTGATAAATGTGAGCAGCCTAGAAATGGCCAATGACTGCCCAATAGATCACATTGAATAAATAGATTTATCATAACACGTAGCTAATTCAAAGGCACGTGTAAAATCCATCCTGTCCCCTTGAGGGCTAAAAATGCCTGATTTTCTGTGATAACTGCTATGAAGCAAAGGAACTTCCTCCTCCATAAACATCTGTTGATTAATGTATTTATCCCAGATGAAGAATGTGTGTGGTTTAGATCTACTTCAAACTCAGGGAACTCTGTCTTGTCAAAAAAAAAAAAAAACAACCAAAACAATTCATAGAATGATAGAATGGTTTGGGATGGAAAGGAACCTTGAAAATCAAAAAAGTTCCAACCTCCCTGCTGTGGGCAGGGACATCTTGCACTAGATCAGGTTGCTTTGAACCCCATCCAACCTGGCCCTAATACCTCCAGGGATGGGACATCCACAACTTCTCTGGGCAAGCTGTTCCATTTTCTCACTCACGGGAAGTTGAGTAAGACACATAACAGTTTATAGGGAATTCTATTTCATTCTTCCCACAAACTCTGGCTTACCATGCAACAAAAATACTTCAAAGTTAATGGGAATAAAAATGCATGGAACTGAATGAGCAAGAGAAAATGTGAATAGAACACATCTATAGGAGAATTTCTTCTTAAAAGGTGTGTCTATACAGGTAAACTAAACAGTGTTTGGAAACATTCCCAAGTATACAAGCACAACATTTTATACAAACAAAGTGCCAAAAAATTCCCCGGAGTGATTTTGTCATATGCGAACTGGCAGTCTCCCACAGGAGTCTGAACACTCCTTAGGCAGCAGAATTTGCTAGGAAGCATCCTAAAAGGAATTCTGTGTAAAGACACCCAGCTCTGGAGACTAAATTGCTAGCATCGATTCTCACTGCTTATTACCACCTGGCCTCAGTGCACAGATTTACTCATGGGCACATGTAATTTACTGGTTTATAACAATAGCCAAAAAGTTTTCATTGTTAAGTATTTTCCCAGTGGTCATAATGTTCTTAATCCTAACAATAAAAAGTAATAATAAAAAAGAACAGACAATCCTTCCCAGCCTTCTACAGTTATTTCATTCTCACTGGGCCACATAATTAAGTCCTTCTGTTTATCCTTTTCTTATGGACTCATGAGTGTTGAATTGAATGCATAGAGAAATACAAACAGTTAAAATAAGCTGGCCATTTACTCTCTCTGATTTATT
This sequence comes from Serilophus lunatus, assembly GCA_013399895.1. Classification (NCBI taxonomy): domain Eukaryota; kingdom Metazoa; phylum Chordata; class Aves; order Passeriformes; family Eurylaimidae; genus Serilophus; species Serilophus lunatus. The sequence continues at coordinate 201,153 of VXBA01004713.1, forward strand.
TTTCAGAGTGAAAAGAGAAATTTGGATAAGAATCTAAGTCTCAGGTTTTTAGAGTGCTTGATACCAATAATCAGTTTCTTTTATGACATTCAAGGTTTCCCTTATAATGCCAGGATATAATGGAAGGCATTAGACATTTGCAAAGATGTACAACATGTTGTACAAAGTTCTTAATCTGATGCTTTAAGATTTCTTATATTCTTCATATTTAAGAATTTTAACATAGCTGCATGATTTCTCACACTTAGGATGGTAGAAAACCTCCCAGTTTATGAAAAGTATTTAAAGTTCTTTTCAGGAAAAATAAGTTCTAGCAAAGACATCCTATTTGGGACATGAAACTGGAGGGAAATAAGAAGATGTGGGATAGACAAAGCAAGATAGAAGGCCCAAAACCTCTGGAGAAGCTCCAAGGGGCAGGTGTGGAGCGCAGGATGGAAGACGAATGATTTTGGGACTGAATGTATCCATTAGATACAATAATTGATTAGTACTGAAAAGGGGTACTAATGCTAAGGGCCATACTCTGTGCATGGTGGACCTGAAAAGTTCCATTAAAATGAACTCTTCACTTTACCCCTATAGGAAAGTGTTTTTCCTCTCATTTTAGGCATCAAATCTTACATTTTAATCAGTATTTTGGATCCTTCTTTTGTCGTTGTTCTAACCATATTACAAGCTTATATTTACTTTTGTTTCATCAATTATCGATTGGTGTGATGATGGAGGCTTCAAGTTCAGTCTCCCATAAGCTCTAATTTCTGCTCTGTTGCACTCTGAATTTTTTCTCCTCAAAATATACTCGAAATTTGAACTCCTGTGAAAATTGCAATAAGTAAACATGTTCAAGACGTAGTTGTGAAAAACAACCTTGCATTAGGCAGAGCTGTCCCTTTTTCTACACAATTTTTTAAGAAGCCTCGTCTCTTTATTCCAGTAGTAGCAAAAATTGGCCTCTGGAACTAGAGTGCTCTTTACCTATGCAAAAAATACATTAAAGTTATGAGAAGTTTTTGTTATAAAAGAAAACCTCCATTAAACACAACATACATCTTTTGTATTTTTTTTCTTGTTTTTTCCTACATGATAGTTTAAAAAGTTCCAATTTCTATCACAGAAAGATTACTCACCCATTTTTATATTTTTTCAGGGGAAAAAAGTGAATTACACTTTCAGTTTCTAATTTGACTGAGGACAACCTATATAGCTTAAACTCTTCTCAAGGAAATGTGCTACTACTACTTTTCAGGAATTGTTGTCAAAGGAAGTATCTCTTTTAATTAACTTTTAATTACCTGATTTTATCCTAGTTGTCTGAACATCTCCAGTATGATTTAAATTCAAATGTTGCTATACAAATATTTTTTTAATTTTTGCTTTGAATTTCTATTTTTAAAAAATAACTTTATCACTGCAGTCTGATTAGTTAATTAGCTTCAGTGGGTCGCCTAGCATTTGATTAGTCTTACATTTGCAAGCAAGATGCAACACGTATTGCAAGTATTGTAATCTTAGGTTGGAGAGATGGTCTTTTTAGTCTTGTATTTAAACAGTGTCTGTGCTCAATGTTTGTTGCTTCTCCAAAGTCACAAAAGCTCATAATCTACTTTACCGTGTAATAAAACACCATGAGAGAGATTGCTTATGGATGTCTGCTGTTGATCAACTTATGCCCTAAAGCATGAAGACTGACGGCCCTTGTAAATTTTATTTTTTTGAGTTAGTGTAATCACAGATGTTATTTGCTATTATTTGTTACCACAGTTATTTATGGGCCATGCTTCCAGCAGCAAGTCTACAAATCTTGAATGAGAAGCTTAAGCACTTCATCCTACCCCATCTACTTGGAGATGTTATGAAATCTCATCTAATTCTTGATTTTTAAGTGATAAATCAATATATAAAACTCATATCATTGCAAGCAAATTTTTTTCATTGTGTGTTTTATCTAGGTTTTTAGGATTTTTCTGACTAAATACATCTGAAGGGCTTTTAACTCTGTATCAGGGGGCATGCCAAAACCTTTCTGGTAGGTTTCTTCTCAGTTCATCATTATCTCAATTTCTTAGGATTTGCTGCCCAATATTTATGTCACAGTGCCATCTGAAGAATGAAGAATGATAACTCATTCATGTTACATGTGAGTGAGGATTAACCGAATTGTGACATCTTCCCATTTTGAATTGATACTGAAAATATGAAACATACCTAAATATTAAATGAAAGATAGATTTGGTAGCTTCTTTATGAAAAAATAACTTTAAATATTTCAATTGTTTTAATAAAAAATCTTTATCTAACAAAACAAAATTTGTGAGTCTAAAGCACCAGATCTGACATGAAGAAATAGAGAAAGCAATATAGAGATACATATTTATGTGTATAATATTCTACTCACTCTAAACTATCTGAATATCTGTAGCTCCAGATATTTTACTTTCAATAAGATACAGTTTCTGCCATGAAGCAATTGTTTATTGTTTAAAAAGGCAATAAGAAAAAAGATTTAAATCAAAAAATTAAGAGATTTGAAATGAGTTGCCCAAGGTCAGGCTTGAAGCAGCTGAGCTAAAAAGAGAAATCAAGTATCCTGAAGCAAAGTCCATTGTCCTGTTGCTCTTATCAAAGAGTAGAGTGAATACCAAGCATTTATAAAATAGTCATTAAAGACTTTTTCGAAAACATGTTAGCAACAATTAAAATTGAGGATTTTTCTTGCTTCATTTATTTATTTCACCCAGTGAGTATTTAAATTAATGTTGAACTTTTTATACTACCGCATGAAACATACATGGAAATTTTCCAGCAACTGTCAATATTGTGAGAGTTTTGTCCTTTATAAAGGTGCCTTATTCAGGTTTTACTTAATTCCTTCAAGATCAGAAATGCTCAAGAGGCTTAGACTTCTAGAGAGCTATATTTTATAACTTCTAAAGTTCCTTCTGCCCTTTTTTAGGTAATCACCAAAAGCATAAAGAATTTAGGCCATTCACTGAAAAATATTGGCTCAAATAGCTAGTACTGAAACCTTTCATGTCTTTATCAATATTGTACTGCCAGCTATTGTGCTACGTTATTGATAATTGTAACCAATTTCTTACTACTTTAATATTATTTCATTAAATTATATTAAACAAGTGCAGCTGCTTCAGGATATGTGATAAGAAAACTGCTATAGCAAACTATTAAACACACTGCTTAAAGTGATCTAAGGAATAGAGCAAATCTACAGAAATAATTATTATAAAACTATTCCATGTCTGCATGCAGAACTATAGCCTTATTGATAAAAGCATGTAGGGAAAAACTTGTCTCTGCAGAATCAAAGGGAGAACTCCCATGGGTTATAATAGCAAGGTGCTCAGTATCTGGATCAATGTGCACTTCCTTTCCAGATACATTTTCCATAATTTAAGATTCTGATATAATTTGTTATTGATATGTAGCAAATCTATCAATAGTAGCTGATAATGACATCTTTCTATATTTATATGTCTATAATTAAGAAAAAAACATAAAGTATAATTTTTTAAAATAAAATCACTATTAGCTCTTTAATTTAAAGATAAAATTGCCATATAGAATAATATTTGAATTATTTAGAATAATTTAGGATGATTTTCAAAATATTTTGTAGTCAGATGATCTACTTTTCTCATGATTCATAGAATTCTTCTAAAACCTTTGTGAAATCTGATTCAGAACTGTCTTTTGTGGACAAATACTTGTGCTCTTGTCTTTCAAATAATAGTCTCACCAACAGAAAATGAAAATCTCTTTTTATTTTTCCCACAAAAAAGTACTTCAGAATCAGCCAATTAATAGAAAAAGACCTGAGATATAAAGGGAAAACAGGTGTCATTCTAAATCCATGTTTCTATTCTGTGGTACCGAGGGGAAGTGGGGGGAGAGGGAGGAGGGGAAGAAAAAAAAAAAGAGAGAAAAAATAAATGAAGAAAAAGAGAATTGTACTTTGCACGAGCTACTGCAAAAAGGGTGATAATCCAAAACTATATAATAACTTTCATATGGGGAAATTTTTAACAAATTTTTAGCTTAGAGAGAAAATATTCGAGGAGGAAAGTGACAGATTTCCGTAAAACCATGAATGGTATGAACAAAATTGGTTGTGAAAGGTTTGCAGTTTCTTATAACACAGCATCAAATTAAAAATGCAATAGGATAATTTTTGGCCTAAATTTGACCATATATGTAAGTCTCCTGCTAGTACTTTTTCCAACTGTTATTGCTATTATGGGAAAGAACCTGAAGAGTTCCTTTTAATCATAGCCCCTTCGAATGTGTGGGAGAACCACACAAAGAAGAGTATGAGAGACTTGGCTCCTCTTAATTTGATTTCTGGTCACTATCAGAAAGCGAACACATGCCAGCAACTCATAAGCAGCTGTATGAAAAGTTGAAAAGGCTTCTTTATAGAACAAAAATTGAACATGAGATAACTTGTGATTTTAGAGCAGAGTCGATTTCGGACTGTCCTGATAGTGTAAAGTGCTCTGTTAACTTGGTAGAGTTAATTGAGCCCAGCAAGAACAGATTCAAGATTTTTGCTTGATAATATTCCATTATTACAACTCAGTAGATTGCAATATATTGCAATAGATTTAAGTAAGTGAGATACAGATGGAAGCAAAATCAAAAAAAAACACTCCATGTAGTAGTTCAGTTCTCAAGCATTATATGCATGTGCCTGTGGACAAAATTTATTTTACTGAACTTCAATCCTTTATTTTTAAAAAAAAACAAAACAACCAAAATGTTATTATGAAAAAAACACAAAAAACCCAAACCAAACCAACAAACAAAAAACCAACAAAAACAACCAAACACTGAAAAACCTGAAAAATCTCCCCTTATCCACAAACAGCTACAATCAAAAGAACACATGACACCACCACAAGCCACACCAACACCTACTCCCGTCTGAGAGTTTTCTTTCCTTTCTGCTTTCAGGACCTGGAGCTGTGCTACCATTTTGCACACAGGAAGACTGAGACATATAAAGTTTAAGCTGTTGATAAAAGGAATTGCTAAGTATATGCATTATTAATCTCCAATTATTTTTAATTATGCCGTATAAAATTGAGGAATTGCTAGGAGATATCACATGATCTAATTTCACACTGGAAACTATCCAGATGGTTAAGAAACAACTGAAAAACATTTATTTAAATAGTGCACTAACATTTTATGAATTTTCTAGATGAATGCTAGGAAAATATATTCTCTTCAAAGTTTGAAACTTTCAGTTGTTAATGAAGTAAGGTGCAGTTTTATTCATTTAAAGTAGATTATTTAACATGATATAACAAAAACCAAACTATATATTACTACAAATTTAGCATTTGAGTTTGTGATTTTTTTTCTTCTACAGTGTCTACTTCACTACTCAGTATCATTTTATGGGCCACGAGCTCATCAGAAGCTTAAAAACTCCTCATATGAATCTAACAAAATTATACTCAAGGTTCCATGCCTTGGCTTTGGGTTGCCTCTCCTACTGGTACAATATTAGAAGCATTAACAATTGAGGTTAAGTACAGGTAACAGCTTCCAATCTAAATAATCATTTCAGTTATTGATAACTTCCTCATCCCTTCAGTTTGAGGATGAAATGTATGTGGTATAAGGTATCTGAACTTGTTTCTATTTTTAATGTTAACAAAGATCCATTTAGGAGCTGCAAGACTATTGAAAGAAAACCACAGTACATATATTTGTTCCTGACAATCTTTAATTCAAAACTTTTTATAAGAGATAGTGATAATAAGAACATGTTTTGTGGGAGAGTTCTCTTTGGTGATCCAATGGAAACATTTTTTTTCCTTAGTACTAGAATGTGAGAATATTTTTCTGTATGTCATTTATATTTTGAGATTTTCTTTTTTTTTCTAATTGGCCATTTTGTATGACAGCTGGTGTTATTCATTTATTTAAGACTCTCAATGCTGTATTTTTTCCATGTAACATTCCTGCAAGTATAGTAGAAGATATTGCACAAGGTGAAGTAGCAGGAGCAAGGAGTTATGTAGGCCTTTCTGAGATGACATTCGCAGTTCATTTTCCACATTCCTACCAGAGCAGAGGGAATGTATTTAGTGTTGCCATTTCATAGGAGGTGGAGGAAGATGGGGGCGAATAACTAAAAAACAAAAAAAAAAAAATTATAAATCTTTAAAAGATTATGTTTAAGGATTTTGCCTTTCCAACAGATATTGTTTACAGTTTGCTGACCATTGGAAATTTGCAATTCTGATGGTGCAGCCCCAGACTTTCATACTTCCCTACAGTTTTACATATTGTTGGATCTTGCTTGGTTTCACAGGCAGCAGTCAAAACCCTGCCTGTATTTCTGGTAGCTTTAGCTGACTGAAAATTCTTTGCCTTCTTTTTCTTTTTTTTTTTTTTCTTTTTTTTTT
>VXBA01004713.1:207616-252310 GCA_013399895.1 Serilophus lunatus
TTTTTTTTTCTGAACATATTTTGTAACATAGATGTCAAAATTAGCATTCAGTGAAAAAGATGTGTGGCAGTGATGTGTCACAACTGTCAGGGCAGAGAGATGTTGTGCAGAGAAGATACACTGTTATGTTATGCTATGTAGGTTATCTGTCTCTATTAATTGTTCTGTATCTATATTCTGCTGTCATGGATTTACTGATATGGAAGAAACCACATAAATATATTCTAATTGGTCACTAGTGTTAAGTTATGGAAACACAACACTGAGATGTTTCATTGCAAATAATATCTCAGCAGGGAAAATTCATCACCAGATAACATTTCACTTCAGCCACTGAAAATACTTCCTACTCCCCATCAACCTAGGTAGCATGGGACATCTAAACATATTCATACATATTGCCCTCATCCTCCATAGGCTGCACTTCTCTCCAGAATATCCACCTGCAACTACATGAGGTCCTCCACAGTCTGTAGTGTGAATATCTGCCTTGGTGTGATTCTTGTAGCAGGCTGCATAGAAATACCAGCCCCATTACGGTCCATTTCCAGGAACTGCAGGAGCACCTGGAGCACCTTCTCCCCCTGCTTCTTCAGTGATCTTGATGTCTACAGGGTTGTTTCTCACTTCCCCCGCCCCCTCACTTTACCAGGCAGCATTTTGCATTTTCTTGATTACTTTTCCAGTAAGGTGTCAGCATTTGACGTGTCCTGCAATGGATCTGTTGGGGCAGACTGGAACAGGCTGAGCTGGCACTTGGAAGACCTGGTCTCTCCTCTCAGATGCTGCCCCTGCAGACTCACGCCCTGTTCACTATGAAACTCTTGACACATACATAGAATACAATATCCATCAGTGTTTTTTAAATGATTATATTTTATCATATTGCACAGCGTCTACAGTTTTAATTTACTCAATTGTTCCAAAAAACACCTTCGCCATTGCTGATTTTAATCTACTACCATTTCATTTCTGGACATTGAATATTTAGACAAACATTAACTATTAGGCAATATTTGATAATAATTTTTTTTATATTTGGTACAATAAAATAGAAGTGTTGCTGATAATTAGGAAAAAATGCTTTTAAAAATAAAAAGCAATTGAGTTTTTGAGAGTGAATCCTGATTTTTTTTTTCTTTGAAAAACAGCACTTCAATTTGACATTGTTTTTAAAATCTCAGCAATCCAGAATAATTTAAGAGTAAGATGAAAATTGCAAAAATAATATTGGCTATTGGATCTGTGAAAATGAACAAATACACATTTCATTAAAATTGTCTACTGCAATCTCTATTTTTGTGAATGAGAATAAAATATAAAAGTTTATTTTGTCACTTGGAGTTTTCCTTCTAATTAGTTGAGAATGCTTTAACTCAAGCTTCTTTTATACATATATATAGAGAGAGATAGAGAGTGAGATTGAAATCCATTTTTATGCAAAATAACTTTAGAGTGCCTAAATTCTTGGTTTTAAAAATGTCAGGAAAAGATAATTACGAGGTGACAGAAATTTTATGTTTTATGTAAATTATTTTTACTGAGCTTGATATGGAAAGTTTAAATTCTGCAGTAGAATTATTCATTAAAAAAACTACAGCTGACAGAGTCTAGAGACAATGCAGAGATTCTTTATATTTACCATTTTATCAAATGTTTAATTCTGACTTCATGATTGGGTGATTAAGCAAATAAGCAAATAATGCATATAACATACAATGTTTGTTTCCCCAGCTGCGATCCTGAATTAAAACATAAATGTAATTCATGCAACATCAGTTGCATGCTGTCAATATTTTCACTTTAAGAGTGAGATAAAATAGATGCTACTGACTTTCCCTGACTGTGGACTAATCACCATTCTGCTATAGACAACCTAGTTGCTAGCTTCTCCAACTCCTGCTGGCACCTTTTTTGAAAGGAATTTGTGAACACAGTGAAATGCTAATTAAAACCTTGAAGACAAACAGTGGTGTACATATGGCACCAATCACACTCATTTCCTTCCTGGTCCCACTGTTCCTCAAGTGACAAGTGCTACACTGGTTACTGCCCAGTTTAGCAAATGTCCCAAACAAGCGTACAGGTGATGATGCTATGAGTTCTTTCCTTTGTTAAAAAACATCTAGGAGCCTTTTTGACTCTTGGAACTTTATATAGCATGTTATATATGAACCTTCGTGTTTTCTGCTTTTCTGGATCTTCCAAGAAGACTCGAGCTGCTTCGCTTTCAATAATTTTGTTCTTTTTCTAACTTTTACTTTTGTCTTTTCCTCCCATTGGGACATTATTTTCTCTGTATCTTCCTTTTTCTTTGGGTAGTTCAGATATGGCTGCTCATCATAATGAGGATGTAACACTAAGGCTACACCTATGCTATGAAATAAATGAGTCAACTCAATGCAGTCTCCTTAACAGCAGAATGGAAATTAAGCTTATTTTCACTCCAAATTCACAAACATGTCTTCAGTGCATATCTTTTTATTGATGATATATAGAAGATAGTCTGAACATTAACTTTTCGTAGCACTAGGGATGTCAGATATCTGTCTTGCCTCTAAATGACTGAAAATAAAAGGTGAGATTTAAACAAAAAGGTTTTCCTTTACATATCTAAGATATTAGATATTATCATTGATGAACGGCAATAGCAGACATTTTGAATCCACAGACTGTGACCATAGAATCTCATATCACTAAAAAGGTATAACTCTCATACAATAATAAGAACAGAGAAATACGTGCTATATCCCCAGATTTCTCCATTTAAGACGAAGGAAAATCTTTTAACCTTTTTTATATTATTTTACTGCTTTTTGGAGGGAAAATTCCGAATCTGAAAATTAGGTATGCTTATATTTCTTTCAGAGGAGTATTTTTACATATTTCTTCCCCAACCCACAACTCTTGACAAAACCAGTGCCTATAGACAGGTCTTGCTATTTTATAGCAGTATCTGTATTTAGAACAGATTGAGAGCTGACTGTTGTTTGTGGTGCTTTAAATATGTCTTATGATATTTTCAAATTACAGCTTTCTCATTGTCAAGATTTGTGGTGATAGGAGGGGGTGTCTAGAGTTTCCTTGTAATTTTGATTCCCATAGGCAACGTCTAAGATCATGATGATACAGAATTGAGCATATCAAACAAATGACATCAAGCTTGGAAGTTGGAGAAATTGTGATTATGTGCCAGAGGCATGAACTCTAGCTCCACTGTAACTGTTACTCTGATCAGCTGAGACAAAAATAAAATGCATTTAATGATGTTTTTCTCAATTAGCAGTATCATTGCACAATGCTGAGAATAGTTAATGACTTCAGCAGGATGACAGAAGAGGCAGTTTTATCAAACATAAATTGAAGAGCTGTAATAAACTCAGGCATAATTGTATATAACACAGCTGGGATTGCTCAATTTGTAACCTGTGTTTCTCAGCATTTTCTTAAACCACTAGAGCCAAATGAAACGTTCCCCAGAGATAACATCTGGAGAGTACTTCTAAATGGCATGCTGTCACATATGTCAAGCTCTTCTGTGGCTTAAACTGCCGTAGGCTCAATAGCGGCTATCACTCAGCAAAACACTGAATTATTTCTTCACCCCAATCCTATTTGTAGTGATTACTTTATTAACATCTTATGAAAACTCTCTCCTTAATTTTAACCAAAGTACCTATGAAATATTTATGAAATATCAGTCTTTACTAGAAATGGCAGAATGAAAATTTTACAGAAAAGATTTATAATAAATTAAATATTCTGCAGGTTCTTTTGTATTGCAATATACTGTTACCACGTTAGTTTTCATCATAATGTTGAATATTACTTCCCTCACCACTAAGACATATATTGAATGATCGTGTCTCATTTTCAAAATGCTCCATAGCCATGATGTTGAATGAGAATATTTAACTGAGATTGGTTACTGAAGTCTCATGTCTTAACTCTTACTTGTTTGATCTTTTCTTTATCCATCTGTATTTGAAGTCATCAAGAATCTGTGTTCTCTAATGGAATCTTGATTTTCAGTACTTGGACAGAATACAAAACTATTTTAAAATGATGTTGACCTTGAGATTAGTTCCGTTGGTCAGAGCATGGTGCTAATAACATCAAGCTTGTAGGTTCAATATCTGTATGTACCATTCACTTAAGAGTTGGACTTGATCCTATGGATCCCTTTCAACTCAGAACAATCTGTGAAATCTACTTATCTTGGCATGTACTAGGAGTGAAATATGACAATAAAAAGAAAGTATAGTATAAGAAGAAGTATATTTGTAGCATACAAGTAATGGAAAATAAGCAACACTGCAAACATAAGCAAGTAATTTGTGTGCAAGGACAGACAATGTTTTCTTATTTTTCATTGTTTCCTTTAAAAGTATTCTGATAGTGAACTGCTTTCTCAGTCATTTATGATAACTCTTAGTGCACAGCCTGGCTGAAAGTAACTTATATATAATGTAACTGATCAGCAAATATTTTCTGTCTTAAGGCCTACCATAAAGATGGCCAGATATTTGCATAAGTTTATCTCAGTTCTCTAACAAAGATTTTTAGCTCAATTTGTAGAGTCGCATGAGAGACCAAATCAGATGAATGGAATAAAGCAAGTTACATTGTCATGTATGGTGGGAAGATGGAATCATTTTAGAATCATGCTCCTCCATCTGTCAGCTCTGAATAGACAAAAATGGAAAAGGACGATTTGACACCTGGGTGAATAATTGAGTGGATCCTCTTTTTTAAAATGTGCCATAGCTGCCAAAAGATCAATACGTCTATAACAGCCAGTATGCACAGCTTTTCAGAAAGGAAAAGAGGACAAAAATGGCTTAAAAGAAGAAAATATTGCTAGACTACGATTTACAAATTTAAATAAGAAGAAAATGCTACAAAATTGCAGTGAAAATATGTTTCAGTTTAAGAAATGAAAAAAGTGGTTGAAAACATGTAAAGTAGCTACAGGTTAATTACCAAGTATGTTTTATAATAACCAGCTGGCTACTTGACAGTTTCAGCACATTAACAGTTTGTCCTACGTAGGTCCATAATGTCTGCAACAGATGTTTGCTAACGAAGAAGCTGTGGTAAAATTTGATGGACTGTAATATATTTACAGATGATATGTATGTGTGCATCTGTATAAACATAAACATTCATTATGCATGATATTTGAGGTGTTTTATGGGATAAATAGGCAGCTCTGAATAACTGCAAATTTCATTCTCCTAATGTCAGTTTTTTATTTATATCTAGCAGATATATCTGCAATACAGTCCTCTCAAATTACATGATTTTAAATATGATATTGCCTAACCCTAGTTCATTTAGTATGACACAAATAAGAAAGGCACTACTAAAATGTTTTATCAACAGATGTAAATATCACACAGTAAAAATGTAGGTGATTTCTAAGACCTGGCTTTTACTATATATTTCCATATGAAATTAAGTGCTACTTACCTTTATCTGCAAATAAATGCTCCAAAATTCAAGGAGATAGCTCGATGTTCTACATATAAATAAAATCACATTTCAGAGGTGAATTATGGTAATTTCTCTCTCATATATCTATCTCAACTAATATTCTGTAACATAATTTTAGTAAAAAAATCTTGTTTGCATTAGTGCAAATGTCCAATATATTGAAAGAAAGAAAATTTTCATGCTTTTCTATTGAGACAAGGAAGTCAGAAGTCAGAAGGAATATAATGCTGCATATAGTGACTTAGTTCTTTCACACTGAAAAACAAGAGGCTAGCTATCAGCCTTGTCTTCTATAAATATTTTAGAATTTTACGTTACAATGTTATGACATAAAAAAACCACAAACCAAACCAAACCGAAACAAAAGACCCCCAATAAAATCAAAATGTAGGAACAAGAAACAACCTTGTTTTTGCAGTTAAAATACTTCATCACACAGAGTTAAAGATATTTTTTAACTTTTTTCTCTGTAGTCTTCCGACCTGTATTCCTGGCCACAGTGGTTCAGCCTATAGTTATGCTCAAGCTTTCTGTCTTGGGCTTTGTTGAAAGAACCAATGTTCTTGTTATTTTAATTTTTGCTTCTGATGCTGAAGAAAATCCAAATAATGACAGTAAGTGTATTTCATGATTTTGTTAATCAAACTTGTCTGAGCCCTGCTTTGCAGAAAAAAAAATAAATCAAACAGATAGACAGATACTTTGAAAAAAGTTTAAAGTCTCAAATCTGCTGTGATTTGATATTAAATACATAAATGTACTAAAACATGAGATCAAATTTTTAAAAATCTTGCTGGGCAGAAAATGTATGAAGGTATAGCTCCCAGTTTACTGCTCTATCATTCTGCAATAGTGTACCATTCACACAGCGTAGTAAACTAAAGGGAACAATTTTCAGCGAACGGTTACATGTGGTACATTATATGAACCTAATTCCAGTGGCAATATGAAGCTAAGATGGTACACTTTTGCACTGAAATTGTAGCTGTTGATGAGTGTTCATTTCTGCAGATTATCATAGAGATTGTAACATACATTGGAAAGCAGATGAGAAAGTAAAGGGTGGAAAGAAGTTTGCCAAATATTTTGGTGCATAGCCAGGAAATGATAAAAGTAACTGACAATCCTTTGACTTTAATACCACTAATAAATATTTTGACTAGAATTAGATCAATTAGTGACATTTTTAGTATTTTTTTCTCTTTCTCTACCAAGATAAATAAAACTTGATTGTCTGTCTCCATCCTCAGACCCTGAAATACTAAATCAGCAGTTTTGAAGACCATTTATTTGGAATGTGGCTTTATTAGGTTCAGGTTCCTAGTACTATGAATACAGGATTTTCTATATAAAACAGAATATCTAAAATATGAGAGACCTAAAATCAATGGGAGATATTCACATTGCCTATCATACACCTGATTTTGTATAAAATTCATTTTACTCAGTATGGTACGTTGGCCTTGCCTGAATGCCAGGTATCAACCAAGCTGCTCTACTATCCTCAACGGGACAGGAAAGGAAGAGAATAAGGTGGAAAAAACCCTCAGGGTTCAAGATAAAAGCAGTTTAATAAAGGAAAAGCAAAACCAAAAGTCGCATGTGGAAGCCAAGAGAAACAAAGATTTTATTTTCTACTTCCCATCAGCAGGTGATGTACAGCCACTTCCCAGGAAGCAGGGCTTTAGTACGCATGGCAGTTGCTCCAGAAAATAAATGCCATAATAACGAATGGATCTTCCCTGCTTTCCTCTTTTAATTTTTGTTGCTGAGTAGACACCATGGTATACAGAATATCCCTTTGGTCAGTTTGAGTCAGCTGTACTGGCTATGATCCCACCCAAGGTCTTTCCCACCTCTATTCTTATGGCGGTGGTGGGGAATGCTGGGAAGGCAGTGATGAATGCTGTTTGAGCACTGCTCAGCAGTAGCCAAAACACTGGTGTGTTACCAGTGCCTTTCCCTTTCCAGCTACCAATCCAAAGCACAGAACTATGAAGGCTGCTGTGGGGAAAATTGAGTCCATCCCAGCCAGCTCAAATACACCCAGTTTTAAGGAGAAAGAAAGAATTCTGTTCCCATTTCAGACACTTAAGTGTCTCAATACAGGTGTGTTTTCACGTGATTTAGGTGCATAAGCTCTCAATACAGTGAATGAACATTCATTAGAAGAATCTAAAAACTAATTCTTATGATCCTAAACCAGACATATAAAGTTTGATCAATTTGCCTAAAAAGAGAGGTGTTGGAGATATCCTAGTTTTCCTTACAAGCTTCCAGCTGCTCCAGGACATAGTAAGTATCTTGTAAGGCCTGTGTCACTCAAGTGACATCTTTCAAGTGATATCTTTCAGACATCCTGGGACAGCAACAATGGCTGTAATGATGTAGAGACGACTAGACCTAACTCACACTGTGTGGTGTGATGAATTTTTTTATATGTTGCACAGACTGTAAGTACTGCCTAAAAAATGCCTCTAGTGTTATTTGGAGTTGCTTTAGATTTTCTGAGAAAACAGATGGGAGATTCATGTCTCCATGAAAATGGAGCTGGAGGCTAGTGAAGATAGTCTAGGACTCAAATGGTACTTGCCATATCTCATTAGACAAGTGAATGAAGTCCAGAAGTCTGGTGCCTGTAGTGTAAATTTGTACACATAATATACATGTGTATACAAATGTATACACATATATACGCATGTGTAATACAAAATTATATCACAAGTGTCATGTGACTGCTGTTTGATCAAGTTATATCCAAACAATAGTATAATTATTCAAAGTACATACAGTTTACATACATGCATTCAATGTGCATGTAACCATAACCATCATGTATATTGCATTTTCTTGTCCCATGCAAATATGATATGCAACACTTCAGGGGCTGTAATTTCATTAATGGAATTAGGATGTTAGAGTAGGTTGTCTAAGAGATTCTTCGGACCTTCTGTTATTAGTGATTGATGAATCCATATCGTGAACTAGAACTTTGTGCTGGTGAACCTGACCACAGACAGGAACTCCATGCAGTATGTTGCGTTCAATGCAAATGGGCTCATCTGCTGCTGCAACAGCTGGAGTTCCTCAAATCAGGAGGGAAAGAACGTTGCTATCAATTTTTCTCTGTTTTCCCTCCTTTGTGAAATGAATCTTATAATCAGCCTTGGACACTTGCATCTTTCTTACTGAGATTTTAAAAGAACCAGCACTTCCTCAGTGCAGAACAGACACTGACACACGAAAAATGAAATTAAATTGTCCAATTATAGAATAGCATTCAATTCTATTGATAAGATTCAGGACACAGAATCATAGATTCATAGAACACTCTGGGTTGGAAGGGAACTTTAAAGGTCATCTAGACCACGAGACACATTTTTAGTCCCATTGCAGGTTTAGCAGATTTTTTTCTGCCTGTCATCTGTTTAGTGGTCTGGAAGAGAATGGGTTTCCCACATGACCTTAATGAGCCCTACATAGATGCCCAAGATGCCCTAATGCTCCTCAGTGGGATTAATACCTGTACGTAAGCAACATAATTAAGCTTATGATGGTTTGATAACCCAAAATTCCTTCTATAGCTTTCAAAAAGGTACTGGCATCTCTACTAGAGAACAATTCATCTACTCTTTCTTTTGCAGTGAATTGTCCTCAGAGGTTTTTAGAAAGTGAGACCAGAGTGACTAATTAGGACATGTATGCCTTTTAGACACCTCAAGTAGGGCAGATGAATCCCAAATATGTGTACCTAAATTAGAAGACTAGTCTGCATTGATTCTCATACAGGCAATACAGAAAGATTGATTCCTCCAAAAAGCTGCTTCGAGCAGGCATCTAATTTAAGTGCTCTGTATATAGAAGAATATCTTCTCATCTTTTGCTAATTGCATAGAAAACCTCAGGACTTATGCTCTCTGTGTCCTAATTTCTTTATTTTTGGACACAGAAAGAAAATAAAAATGTCAGGGGAATGTGGATTCATCAAAAAATAATGAGAGATGTTCTGGCCGTCTTGCTTGAGTGTGGTATGAAGGACTTCAGGATGTGTTCTGGTTTGGAATTATAAAATATACATTTTTAATCTCTTTCTGTAATTTTCAAGACGTGATCCCTATACCAGCATAGTATTTTCTACAGCAATAATGTTTTCTCTGATTTTAACCAGAATTTCCACCTCAAGAACTGTTAAAAAATTTTGTTGAAGCTGATATACTGTTAAAAAGTGTTGTTGAGAAATTGGCTGTTTCAGTTAAACAATGATATAAGAAATTTCTTGACTATATTATGACTAAGTGTCCAGAAATTCCCCTGCTTGTGACTTAAAGTCCAGTTGTGTGAAGTGTAAACTCTGCTAACCTTAATGAAAAAAAAAAATAAAATAAAAAAAAAATTTGAACACTAGGCAAATATATAAGGCCATGAAAAGTAGAAACAGTGACAACAGACAAAAATTAACTTCTTGACATAGTACTATATAGCAGCTTACAGACTCAGGAGAAAAATACTTATGTAAAACAGGTATGAAATATTAATTTAAAAATTAGAGTGTGAAAAGTCATCAATTCAAACAATGTATACCAAACTTAGTGACTACTAACCAATCAACAAATTCCTGAACATTGCACTGGTAGCTCTAATAAACTTCAGACTTAGCTTAATACAATAGTAGTACTACGGATCTACAATGAGTATTAATCAATAAATGCTATGCATGCTGTATACTATTTATGTATGTTGTAGATATGCTTTGATAAATATCTGTGCTTACTTTAAATATGTCTGCAAAAATAAGATCTAGTATGATGAAATTGTAGTCTATAATTTTATATTTAACTTATTTTGTAGCTAATTAATTTTTAAAGATTGATGCAGAATTCTCTTAGAATTTAAAATAATCTAATATACAAGTGAGATACATGTTTTATCTCAAATAAATTTGCCCTGACCACTGTAAGTCTTATATTCTTCTTGTGTTTATAGAACAAAAGTTTCCTAATTCACCTGGAAAGAACATCTTCTTAGAGAAATGTATGTGACAGAGGGAACTTACTAGATGTACCTCAATTGACCAAAGGGATATGATATTAGGAAAAATTTCTTCTCCAAACACGTTATCAATATTTGAAACAGGCTGCCTAGGGAAGTGGTAGAGCCATCACTTAGGGAGATACTTAAAAGATATGACAATTAGACATGCAGTTTAGTAGGGGACTTGGTAGAGCTAGGTTAATGGTTGGACAAGTCAGTCTTAGAGGTCTTTTCCAACCTGAAGTGTTGTACGATTTTATAAATTGAAAAAAACATCATAGGATGGCTAACTGCCTATTTCAGATTGTATTTTTTCAAAGTGGCACTAAATTTCAGTGCTTCTTGCTTGGAAAGACCCTTAAATATCTAAAAGTATAGTTTTTTAGTGTCAAAAACATATGCCTGAATAATTATTTAATTTCCTTTTTCCATCACTGTTCTAAAAATATTTTATTATTAATTATTTATTTGTTATTTCTAAATTCAAGTCATCATATTCAATATTAAAAGCATTGTACAATGTTGAGCTTATCGTAATGTATAGCATAGTGTAAGAGCTTTTTGTTATATACTAGTCTGACCATTTATGTAATTTGAAATATGAAAAAAACTCTAGGGTATCCTACTGCGATCTATTTATGTTTCTGTCAGAATTGCTGCTAATTTAACACAGCAATGAAACTTCAGCTTCTAAACCAAATATCTGCCAAAGCAAGATATTTAATTTTCATGCATTAGAGATGAGGAAATGAATTTGGCTCAATACAATCAATACACCCACAATGAGAAATAATAGTTGAAATAACTCTTCCTATTTTTATACTTCCAGAGTGTAATCCTGACAGCTGTAATTAAGCATAGATCTCCTCCCCTAAAGGATTTGAAAACAGGTAGAATATGTTAAAAAGTTCCATTCATTTGGGGTTTAATTTGCCTTGTCTCAGGCATGAGTATGCCTTTGTTGCTAAATATAAAAAAATCTTTTTATTCTTGATTATTTCCGTAATTTAATTGCTAGTTTATTGCATGACTCTGTTTTAACTAACTTTTTCCAAAAAATTCCCTTGTAGAGGGAGCTGCTACTGATCAGTACAGACTCCAGCCTGTTGTGCCCTCAGACCTCTGAGCTGGGGATTTTTCCTAACACTATTTGTAAGCATATTTATAAGTATTGTGAGTTTATATATAAATTGCATTCCAAAACACTTGCACAGACCACAGCATATACTTCAAAACACTTTGTAAGAGAGTGACAGACCCCAGAGTCAGGAGCAAAAAGTATGGGTAGATGAATAAGGGTGTTCCAAGGAATGAATATCAATGCCCTCACCAAGAAGTGCACAGACCCTGAGCAAGAGTCACCAAGCCAGTCAGGCCACAGCAACCTTAACCAGCCAAAAGGCCAGATGGTCAGAAAAGTCCAGAGCAATGAGATAGATTTGAGGATGAAGGCAGGAAATCAGGTTAGTGAGTCAAAAGCAAGACCAGGACCGCCATAATATGCAGACACAGCCACCATATCTGATACATAGCACAGGCAGGGAGGGTGTCTGTCCTTGAAAGAAGCTGAAAAGACTAAGATTCTCACTTCTCACAACTTTTTCCTACAAATCTTTCTTCACAGCAGTCTGATCCCAGGCCATACAGCAGCACCAAATCAGTGCCACCTTGATCACTAGCGGCTGAGCTCTCAGCACAGGGCCCACTCAGGGCTCTTACATGTGGTGCTGAAGTACAGGACTTGATACTCATCTGAAACCAATGGTAGCCTAGAGGAGACAGCTTTGGCTGCTCTCGCTTACTTACTTGCCCAACAACACTTGTGGCCACACAACCTTGTTGAAAATCACGTAATGTGGCTTTGATACACAAGCAAAATATGGGAGCTATTGATGAATCCATACTTCATGGAGAAAGGCTCCATGTTTTCATAGAAGAGTTTGCAACTAAAATACGATGAAACATATATCGTTGCCTTGTAAGTGCCTCATTGTATCCTCTCAGAATGAAGAGAGACTAGAATTACTGGCTTAAGCATAGATATCTGTTACACTGATCATGGAGGATTAACCCTGGCTGATGGCTGGATGCCCATCCATCTACTCTCTTGCTTGTCAACAGGGCAAGAACAGAGGAAGAAAATAATATGAAAAAGCTTGTAGATTGAGACAAAAGCAGGGAGATTACTTATCAATTGCCATCACAGGCATAACAGACTGGTTTGGAGGAAAATTATTTTATTTTATTGAAAATTAAAATAGATTTGAGTAGTGAGAATAAAAGACAACAGTTTAAAACACCTTCATGTTTCATCCTTTTCTCAAGCTCAATCTCAGTCCTTCATTCCCAGCTCCTGTAAGCTGCCCACATCCCCAGCAGTGTACTCCTCCCTACTCTGCTGTATTTGCAATTGTATTTGTAGTTTTAAAATATGTTTTCATCAGCGTGACACCATCTTGTCTGGTGGCCTCAGCTTTACCCAGAGGTAGGTCTATTGTCTGCTGGAAACATCTGTGCCTGGAATGGGGCCTCTCCTCAGACGGGCCACTCTTCAGCCCCACCTCTGCCAGCACCTGAGCACCTGCACTTGGTACACTGCTACTTATGTGTGGTCTGTGAGTCCTACCTTAGTTCCCCAGTATACAGCAGTAAAGTGGAGAATGCTGTGTTGTATGATAGTTGAGGAACATCTATGCAGCAGATTTTTACATAGTGTAGTCACATGTCTCTTGAAGTTTGGATGAGTATTCTGACTTGGCACCACTCCGACAAATTTCCTAGGATTATTCATCAAACCATTTAGTATAAGGTGCTGTTAAATATTAGAATGATGTTTATCACCTTACAGTAACAATTTCTAAACGTGCCTGGGAAACTTTCAAACTAAAAAGAAAGTTATCAAATTAATTTTAATGACTATGAGGTAACACAATCTAGGGAGGTAGACAGACTATTTCTATCTGGTACATAAATGTATAGATGGGATTTGTACTATATCTATATACACATATTATATTCCTGGAGATCTCAATAGACATGCTATTCAAGTTTGTAATAAATCTAAATATTCATGCAATAATTAGTTTAGATAATAGTTTTCTATATAGATTTAAAACAGACTATTAGATTATGAAAAGAAGAACATTGCTAAGTCATATGTGCAAAAAAATTTCTTCTTGCAAGTGCTTCACATTTGTGGAACTTTGCAATATGTTCAACACCTCCATATGTTGTTGTGGCACCATGCCAGTTACAAATAAGCTTTCTATACAGTGCAGAATTTTTATAGCCACACTTTAAAAAAAACCAAAAAAAACAACTCAGAGGGGAAAGATAAAACATGGAAATCTGACAGAGAATCTGCCAAATATCAGCTGGGATTACAGCAGCACAGAACTTCCAAGAGATATCTAGAGGCCTTTTATCTGCTGATTACATGTCTGACTATAATTTTCAAATCAGAAAGATGGTCCAAATCTGTCTGCCCATGAAAATTATTTTTATGGGTTTCCATATATAAATTATTTTTTTAAAAAAATAACACTATTTTTGTCATTTGAATGGCAATAGGATGCATAGATAAAGACATGTTTAAACATAAGAATTATAAAACAACTGATATATCCTGAATATCAATACCAGGGGTCCTCAAACTTTTTAAACAGGGGGCTAGTTCACTGTCCCTCAGACACTGCTGGGGGCTGGACTATAGTTTGGAAAAAAATTAACGACTTCCTATGCACACTGCACATATTTTATTTGTAGTAGTGCACAAAAAAACCAGGAAAAAGAATGCAATATTTAAAATGAAGAACAATTGTAATCAACAAGAACAAATAATATTTCAATGCGAACTATGGGCCTGCTTTTGGCTAATGAAATNATTCAATGTCAACAAGTTTCAATGGCAACAGAAAATGGGTTCCGGAAAAGCTGTATGTCCTGTTCATGGAGACGAAGCTCTTTAAATCTAATTTGAAACTCCTTTTGCAACATTTCTAGTACATCCGTACATGTTTTGTTTGGGAATGCAGCTGCTGGTTTTTCTGCAGACAAGTTTTGAGTTGTGGGGAGATGGCAGAAAATTTCCTCCTTTACTTGGTTAATGAGCAGGTGTAATTTGACTTGAAATGCTTTCACATGTGAATGCATATCACAGATGAGCTTCCCCTTTCCTTGAAGTTGGACATTGAAATTGTTTAGTTCTGTTACATCTGTCCGAAATGCAAGGTGCCATTTCCACTCTGCATCTTTGAGCTCTGATACTTCTTTGTTTTTAGAAAGCATAAAATCATAAACCTGTGGAAGTAAGTCATAAAATTGTTTCAAAACTCTCCCTCGACTCAGCCAATGGACATCTATGTGGTACAGAATACCTTCATAGGCAACATTTATCTCAGACAGAAATTCCTGACACTGTGGTTTAGTGCATGAGCCCTAATGAAGTTAACACAAGAAACCACAATTTTCATGACAGAGTCCAGCTTCAGGCACCATCAGGTGCCATCAGACTCAGGCTCCATCACCTCACTAGCCGCAGGCACTCTGGGGACGCCAGGAGCGACCCCCGCTGCTGCCCCCAGGGATCCTCCACAGGAGGGACCCCCTGGGATGGGGTGGAGGGCCGCCAGGGTGCCCCCACAGTCACGCTCCCGGGGCTGCTGCCTGCGTTAGGACCAGGGCACCCCGTGCTGTCCCCCTCCCCAGGCAGGACAGAGGTGGGGGGTTCTGTAAATACCAGCGGGCCGGATTGAGGACCCTGGGGGGCCGTATCTGGCCCGCAGACTGTAGTTTGAGGACCTCTGGTCTATACTATCTTTTATCCCGCAGGATTCTGTTTATAGGGGTTCTCACTATTCATAACATATCTATTCAACCAGTTTTATTAGAAATTTTTCGCTTCCAGAGTTCTTGTGGAATAAGAAAAATAATATGGCTCTGAAAGCAGTCTGGAAGTAAATCATTGTAATTTATTGTATGTTTTCTGATGGCAGCACATAAAGTATGTGTTGCAACATATAGTGAGTACACTTCTGCAGAAAACACATCAGAGCAAAAGTTTTCAGGATCTTAAAAACTGAAGAAAATTTAATAAGGAAGGTACATTGAACAGAAATGAAATGAAGTTTTCAATGTCTTGTTAATAATCAGCCTAGAACTTGACCTTAAAATTTTAACAATATACTTCATTAAATTCTTCCTTTGTTCATGGAAGTCTGTGCATGGGACTACAATCTGTAGGATCTGGAGAATGTTATATGCACTATAAACATATGCTTGCAGTTTTCATTACATTTTATTAACTCTAAGGTTTCATTTAACCCATTTCAAGAAAAGTAAAAGGAATTATGAACTCATTTAATGTCAGTCCTGGTACAGAAGACTTCTTGGTGTGTAGCAGAAAAAATGAAAGCAGTTAACCCTCTAAAATGTTAAGATATGTTTCCTTAGTATAATTGTTCATGGTTTAAACCGTTTAGAATCCATTTTAATGTAGCCATCCAAATCTCACTTCATAATCTTCACTTACAGTATTAATTGGCTCACCTTCAATGCCACTAACTCACGCTCAGGGCTGTACTCCAGGATGCTGGGAAACTGTTCACCTGTGTTTCTGTGGAAGAAGTCACACAATTGTCTAAGTTTATAAACAAAATTATTGAATCTTAAAACCCTCTTGCATTCATAAATCATGTAATTTCTTATTTAAATTTGGAGCTTTAAAGGATAGATGTGTCTACAGAGCACAGCCACATAAAACAAAGAGTAAATTGAATGGCTTTGTGCTTACTGAATAGGCTCATTTTTCTCTTGATTTTAAGTGTTAATTTGCACTGTGAAATCTATAACAAGTGTATTACGGGAAAGGAAGAAGACAAAATTCCATACTTTTTTCATTTAATATTTTTGTTAATTTTTTATGTATTGACAATTAACAAGTATTATTACATCTTTCTTGTACTTTTAAGCCTCAGACCTGGACACAACAGTCTTGATTTTGTCTCAAGCCGTCAGAGGAACATCTCTTAACATTTAAGGGTGTTCTAGGATGTTTCAGTAAGTTGTAAATAAATGCATGTGGACAAGTGAACAGAGCCTTTCATCCCCTTTTGTAGCCACTTGATTTGAACAGGTTGGCTCTGAAAGTAATTATTTCTTTTAAGGACTAAAATGAACTACTAGAATGACTAGCTCAGATGAAGACATCTATTGGCAATAATAAGTGGAAAAAGTCAAGATGAGTTATTCTGAATAACTGTACAATTTTGTAAATTTTCAGATACATTAAAATTAACAAACTTGTAGAAGATTGCATCTATGGTTTAATCCTAGCTGATGAATAAGCACAATGGGTGAAAAACTGCTCCACGTGTTGGGCAAATAATTATAATAAATGGGGTATAACATCAGGCTGGCGACCTGTCACTAGGTGAGGTTATGCAGGGCTCCATCTTTGGCCCCATTCTCTTCAACATCTTCATTAATGACTTGAATGCAGGACTTGAAGGAATACTAAGTAAGTTTGTCAACGACAGTAAATTTGGAGGAGTTGTCGACTCCCTCAAACACAGGGTGGCCCTGCAGAGAGACCTTGAAAAATTCAATAGGCAATCGTCAATCATATGGAATTTAACAAGTGCTGGATTCTGCACCTGAACAGGGCAACTGTTGTTGTGTGTATAGATTAGTGTAGCATTATTAAATTATTAATACAGAATGCCCAGACTATGATACAATGTCTAAGGAATGTAAACAATCACCTTATGATCTACCGTAGCGCTAAGACATTGGTGAAACTGACCTCTGTATAGCAGGTGACCACTGTTCCTTTTGTCTAACTGGCTATGTTAAGCAAAACAATCTTTGCACCATAAAAGATACATGAATTTGCAATAAAGACAGATTCCATTAGAGACTCCATTTTGCCCCTTGTATAGTGTTATACATAGTCCTTCTTTCCAGGATCCTCTGAAGCATCATGACTCTGAGGCCCTATACTTTTTGTAGTGGCTGTGATTTCAGAGGGTCCTACATCCAATGCTGCCAAATCACAAAGCCCTGTTCTAAAGGGAAAAACTACCAGCTGCTACAGATTAAGGAACAAATGGCAGGTGACCAGTGTCACAGAAAGGGTGGCCATGGTCAGTGGCAAGTTGAATATGCGTCTGCACTGCCCTGGCAGTCACAAGGGCCAACTGTGTCCTTGGGGGCATCAAAAACAGCATAACAAGCCAGTCGAGGGAGGTGATTGCCCTGCTCTGCTCTGCTCTGCACTGGTGAGGCCTCACCTTGAATATTGTGTGCAGTTTTGGGCATGGCAGTGTAAGAAACATATTAATCTTTTAGAGAACATCCAAAGGACAATGAAGATGGTGAAGGGCCTTGAAGGGAAGCTATATGAGGAGCAGACGAGGTCACTTGTTTATTCAGCCTGGTGAAAAGGAGGCTGAGGAAAGATCTCATTGCAGTCTTTAATATCCTCAACAGGAGAGGCAAAGGGGCAAGTACTGGTCTCTTCATTCTTGTGACCAGTGACAAGACTTGAGGGAATGGCATGAAGCTGAGTCAGGAGAGGTTTAGGTTATATATGAGAAAAAAGCTTTCCTCCCAAAGGGTCGTTGAACACTGAAACAGGCTCCCCAGGGAAATGGTCACAGCACCAATCTTGTCAGTTCAAGAAGCATTTGGACAATACTCTTGGGCACGTGACATGGTTCTTGTAGGGTCCTGCACAGGGCCAGGAGTTGGACTCCATGACCCTGATTGTTTCCTTATAACTCAGCATGTTCTGTGATTCTGTGACCCCAATGTAAAAAAAAATGATGGAGTACGTTTAAGGAATATTTAGTAATCTACACTGAAAATTACAAATGTCATATATTCTTTACTACAAATGGCACAATTTTTGTAATAGGCTTTATACTTCTAATTTACACAAAAGGCCGTATCTCCCAACAAATCTAGAACTAATCTTACTATCATGGTATGAAATTATTCTACCATGGGCAGCCATGGTGCAGTCAAAGTCATATTGCAGAACAGAAAAATTGCTCAAGTTTTTTAACTATCCAGTCAGAGATCAGTAGGTAGAGTACAATTGTGCCCCTAGATTTACAAACAAGGGGATAGAGTGATTTTGAAATCTCCATGTGTCTACAATGCTGCCTTTGAAACCAAAGTACAACATGACTTCACTGTTGCATTCATGACTGAGTTTAGGCTCCCTGCATCAGACTTTGTAATACCCAAAAACTAGATAGTAGCTTTATAGGAAGGACTCTATTCCTAACATACCTTATTCTATATAGGCTCGTTCACACTGTAACTCTACCTAACTATTCGTTCCTTGGTGAGAAGTTAAGCGGACACAAATTTTTCTGCTGTCTTACACCAAGATTCAATTAATACTTATGCCTGAGACAGAGGTTTTGTCAAGATAGTTTGAGTGCTACCCAAGCTTAACGATTTTCCTGAGACTTTTCCTAAAATACAAAATTAAAAT
Organism: Serilophus lunatus; assembly: GCA_013399895.1. NCBI lineage: Eukaryota > Metazoa > Chordata > Aves > Passeriformes > Eurylaimidae > Serilophus > Serilophus lunatus. The sequence goes on from VXBA01004713.1 coordinate 226,647, forward strand.
ATATTTTTTGTTACAAACACTGATGAAGTTTTGTCTTTAGCATTTTGAATGTTCAGGAAAAGACTCCTCAGTTTTTTGGGCTCCTTTGTAACTGCGCTGCTGATGTAAGATAATCTTATTCCAAAGGCATTGGCTACAAACTGTACTGGAGATTTCTCCAGACATATCCTTTGCAGTAGTCAGCAGAAATAAAGTGAATAAAGAAAAGTTGCAAATATCTCCTTAGATCAAAGAGCTCCCAACATACATGAAAGACACAGAGCACAACCCTGTGTTATCATCCTTACAAGAATAAACCAGAGGCTGGTGGAAGTAAGATAAGTCTTTTTTTGTCCAGACCTATCAGCCACACCTTCCTGATGTGCATTGTGTATAGGACACTGCTTTATAGGAAGAATTTATAGCAGCTGTAACATATAATTTCTCTTTTAAATACTATTACCATGTCATTAGTATTCTCATTTTGTTTCTGGGTTTTTATTTTTTGTGTAGTCTTCCAGTGATTTTAGTAAGATTTAAATGCAGTTCAGTTTTACCTCAAATAAAAATAACCCTTTCTCTGATGAACAGTTACAGTTTAAAACAAAACAAAAGAGTTTAATGTAGAGTACTAAATTTATTAATTTCTGCTAAGTTTACCAGCGTTTGTGCACTAGAGGACTGGTATCTAATGGTTATTTAAATGGAAAGGCAAAACTGAAAAATGTTTGCACTAAAAATTTTTATTTATTCTGGTTTGCAGAGATATAAACATATTTATCTATCTTTTAATTTGTTTGGTGTTGCTTGAAATTACTTTAGGTTTTGAATACCCAATGATAAGCCCAGTCAAACTGTTTACTAGAATCTTCTAGAATGATCCTGAGTACAAAGTAAAATAGGAACTTATTCTAGATTTTTTAATATTTGACTTTGTCTGTTAAATAACAGACTTAGCCTACATTCATACATGAATACACCACCGTAGATATATTCATATGTTTATATACACGTGTGTACACACTTCCACATACCTCCAGAAATATGAGGGGCTTCCTTGTATAACTGAAAGCTCCTGGGTTCAAGACACATGTTTCTAGTGGGAAAAGAAACACAGACATTTGCCTGAAAATCATTGAGAGAGGAATATTTGATTCCCCTACTTAAACCACAGTATTTATTATTTAAACTATTGTCCATCAGTCTTCCTTCTGCAGGTAATTCTGAAATCTGTATACTTAATGTAATGAGGAACGTTTATCAGTGACAGAAAGAGAGGTACAGAATGAACTCTAACTAAGCAATAAAAATATGTTTGGTATATTTTCATATCTCATAGAATCATACAGTCCATAATAGATTTTCTGTACAATGCCAAAGTGAAATAACTGTAGCAGGATAGTATTACGAGGATCTCTCATACCAAAATGTAACAGGTTTCTTCTTATTGTGTGAAACTGGACAAAAATATAGGTTTTTTGCATGTTGACTAACAATTTCTTTATACAACATCTTCGTCCGAGGATGTTACCCCTTACTATAATTAAGTAGAAGAAGTACAGGAGAAATAAAGTAGGAGAAATAAAACATAATTATTAATGCAAAAGGAAAAAATTCATGATCTGACATTTAAATATCTCTGTTCTCAGAAAGACAGCTGAGAAAGAGTACTCATGATACTACACTTGTGGTAAAATGGTTTTCAATGGATTGTATTCAGCTTACAAAAATTCTTTCCTGAAAAAACATATAAAAACCCATTACATTTTCAGTGCATTTATTCAGACATTGCTAGAACCATCCTCTGTCTCAAGAGAACTCTGAAACAAAGAAATCTGTCAGACTGAGATAAGCATCAGCCTTTCTATGGAACATAATCTGCTCTTAATAAATATAAAAGATATATCCAAAATAATATTTGTCTAGAATTTGCCCAGTATGACATGATCACGAAGTCCATTAAGAGACTCTCTAAGCCCTTTCAAAACACTAGAGACATAAAAAGCCTTGATATAAAGTAATATAATTTACACACTGAACAAATATATTTAGGAATACTAAACATGAATGATTATTATGGTAATTCTGGGGAATTGTAAAGAAGCAGTGCCAGCAATGACAGCAACGGCAGCATGAGGGCATCACAAGATCATAGAAAAATAGCGGTCATTAGAGCGTCTTGCAAGCCTATATTCATATACTCATATAAAAATAGCATCCCTTTATTACATAATTTCTATCAAAGAGGCCATTAAGGACATTGTTTTTGCAAAGAAAATGCTACTGATCCTTTCTTTTACTCCATTTTATCACAAAACAATTTACAGACAAACTGAACTATCGACACTTAAGCAATAGAGAACAGATAATTTTATTTACTAGTACTTTATGATCGTTTGCTATATCTGTAGTGTAAATTTACTCTCAAGTTGTTTAAGAAAATATCTTTCCATTCACCAGACCTTTCAATCCATAAGTAACGTAAGGTTACTTTTTCTTATAAAATCTCAAAGTATTATCCTTATTAGAGATCCATTTCTCAGATAGGAATGTCTAGACTGTAGCACAGATTACCATATATAAAAGATAATAATAAGGTGCTATAATTTTTGTTCTTTCGGTTTGAAAGAAGTTGTTTTCAGTTTCTGCCTGTAACAAAAAAGTAAAAATATTGTCTGAGTAATGCAAGACTAAACCTATTTCTCACAGTATCTTATTTCCAGTAGTATCTGGTAATGGCTATTTGGAAAAGAAAACAGGACTTTAAAGATAAGAACAACTTATGAACTTATTTCTCCAAATAATCCCTCAACTTCTAACTGTGGAATAAGTACTTTCTCAGCTGAAATCAAGATGTTTGTCCCTGATCATTCAGATTTTCATTCCACTTGTTGCTGAATCCATGAGGTTTACTATTATCCAAGTGACAAGTTATACAGCTTTAATTGTATGTTGTATGAAGCTTTTAAAAGCTAGTATTTTATGTTAAATCAAAACAACAGCAACCAAAGAAAAACAACAAACCAAAAAAGGGCTCAGGGTTTCCTATCTTCAGTTTTGAAATTACCATAATATATTATGATTATTATTGATTATTTTTTTTAAAACATTATTCTGTTCTGTTAATTTCCTTTTGTTCTTTGATAGAGAGGGCAGCCTTCTCATCTACTTCTGTCATTTACCTCCTATTCCTGTTTCCATATTTCTTATCCGCTCTCTTTGCTTTTCGGATGTTTTTCTTTCTGCAGAGGTTTCTTTGGAAATTTCTGGATAATTCCTTTGCTAAATATTCTTCTTAGATATCAAAGTGCATTGCATACATCTCTGAGAGGCAATTTCCTCCCATCAGTCTTGGCCTACTGCTATAGGCCTCATGCTCTCTATACTACTTGTATGATTCAGAGTTTCTGAATTTCTTTTTCTTGCCACAATACTCAGCCTATTATATCTGTCATGTAGTTCTTGGCACTTCCATATATTTCTATTCCTTGTCTAGCTGACAAAACAGCAAAGGAATTATGTCATCCACTAGGACAGACTTGCTTCTACTCCATTTAAAGGGATAGTCTGTACATCCATTGCACCTGCAAAATGTGAGTAGGTATCTCAGTGTTCCTAAAGAACGATCCTGCTGCTTTCAGTGCTATGACTGCAATGAGTGACGACAACATTTTACATAGATATAAAAATTGTCTAATTGAAGATGAGAGAGAATAAACCCCCCAGAAATTACTACTGTTCTTTAAATCAAGCAAAGGTTTTGAATTTCAAAATAAAATCCCTAATGGTGTCTATGTTGTATCATTTTCTGTTATGCTCTCCCTACTCATTTCACTTATTATCTCTCATTCTCCTTATTCACACTACATATCTTCAAACAGATTTTTTTTTTTCTTTTTTTCCCATCCCTTTGAAAAAAAACCCATCCACTGTCTACACTTTCCTCCATAATTCCACATTTCTCTTCTGTGGAACATAACACTTAACGTTCTCCCACTCGCCCCTTTGTTGCATGCATCTGTGCTGTTTTTGGCTGAGGTAGAGTTAATTCTCTTCACAATGCCTAGTGCGAGGCTATGTTTTGGATTTTTACTGAACAAGAGTTGGTAATACAGAGATGTTTTTGTCATTGCTGAGTAGGGCTTACACAAAGCCAAGGCATTTTCTGCTTTCTATACTGCCATGCTGGCAATGAAGTTAAGAGTGCATGGGAGGTTGGCAAGAAACACAGCTGAGAGAGGTGAGCCAAACTGATCAAAGGGATATTTCAGACCACATGACATCATGCTGAGCATATAAAGTAAAGGGGAAAGGAGGAAGGGTGGGACATTTAGAGTAATGGGGTTTGTCATCCTAAGAAATTATTACACCTGATGGGGCCTTGCTCTTCTGGAAAAGACTGAACACCTGCCTGCCAATGGGAAGCAGTGAATGAATTACTTGTTTTGCTTTGCTTGTGTGTGGTGGCTTTTGTTTTTCCCTATTAAACTGTCTTTATCTCAATCCATGAGTTTTCTATCTTGTGCCTTCTATCTTGTGCCTTCTGATTCTCTCCCTGATCTTAGTGGTGGTGGAATGAGTGAATGGCTGCATGACAATTGGTTAACAGCTGGAGCTAAACTATGCCAGCATCAGAAATAAAACAGGAAAGATATATCTTTCCGCTCATGATAGGATTCTGTGAGAATATAGAAAAGTTGCTAAATTTATTCCTCTTGCTTTCACTAGGAGTAAGGGTGAAAAGAATCAACTTCTAAATCCTCAGGAATTTCCAGCTTAATGACTGGAAAGTTACCTGACCAGCTATTGCAATTCCTTGTATCTCTGAGGTCAAATGAAACAAAGTTTCTCTGCCCTGGTGCTCAAATTTTATTCTTCATGATTCCGTGATTTGGAGGTATTCTATTCCTTTTATTGAAAATTCAAATTCGGACTTCTATTTTGTAAATCACATCCCTTGCAAGAAACATTGTATGCATTTTAGAGACCTGTTACTACATTAAAACCAACAAACAAAAAATTGTTAAAGAAGTCTAAAAATATTTAGTATGTTTGTCTCTCTGCAACACTACATAAAGTAGGAAAATGCAACCTCACCTCACAACCACAGGAGCAAGGCAACAAAGCATCTCTGAAAGTTCAAGCTAAATCCCAAGATACTGCGTGAAACTTTGGAGCAGAGAATTTAAATAATGATATTTAAATTGCAGCAATGTTCTTTAACACCTCCTAAGTTAAAGAACCAGTTTTTTAAAAAATTCTATCAGTGAAAGAAATTCCCTGACAACAAAAAAGAAATCCTCTCAAAAATCAGAGCCAGACAATCAGTTTAGCCAAATAATTTTAATATCACAATTCTAACATCACTCACCACCAGAGATACAATAACTTCAAAATGAACTTATACAGAAACAAAAATAAATCACCATGTCGCCTAGCAGGAACTTTTGCTTCTATTTCTGATGAGCATAGTCTAGAAATACAGATTTTAGTATGTTTTAGGAGATTTTCCCCTGTGCCTGCTGATAGGAATTAGGATACATTCAGTAATCTATAAAACTCTTGCATGCCTGTAGATTCCAGTCTATCCAAGATGGCTTTTACTGCTAGTATTTCACACCTTATAGATACATAGCTATTATTAAAAAAAAAAAAACAAACAACAAAAAACCTCAACAAATAAATAAATTATTAATGCAAGACCCAAAAAGTTCACCTTTTTTATGAGTAACCGATAAATCCTGGAGTCTGGCTAGTAGATACTGGGACATAGTAAAGAGGAAACAGGAATTAAGCAGGGAATTTATTTTTTCTTCATGAAAGCACTTTTTTGATACAATATCTTCCCTTGTTTTATTGATTTTCTGATTTCAAATCTACTTTGATAACACATGGGAGTTTTTATCATCTCTTACTGTTGATTATGGTGTTCTTCTGGTGTTATGGCTTTATATTTGAAATTGTAACTGTGAGTCAAAGTATAGACTTGTCTTTTACTGCGGTAAATATACAATCATAAAAAATGGTGCACTAAACAGACATGAAACCGGGAATTCAAAAATGATCTTTTTAACATAAAATGAAAAAAAGAACATGAGGAAGAATGTTATTGAATTAGGTGATACCATAATAAATCTGGTGAGTTTTAAACATTGCCCTTCTTTGACAAACACATTTGTTTATACACATACACACAGGCAAACAAACATTTATAAAGTCAGTTTATTAAGACATAGGTCATTCTGTTTCTGTTTTGTTGTTTTTGTTTTGGTTTTTTACAAAACAAATTAAAAAGGAATTATATGGACACACTGAAGAAAGATTATATGCAGGTACCCTCAGATACCAGGAAGTGGAAGGATTTAGGAAAATTTATTTCTGAAAGATGAGAGCACTAACATTATGGCACAAGCTGCACTGCACCTAGGAAAGGCATGCCCCATTTATTCTCAGGGCTTTTATCATTTACCTGGCTGCCCTGCTGCAGAGGCCTTCAAACATGTCTGGTAGAACTTATCTTCTCTTGTACCAGGGAGTCAGCCCGTCTGGAAGGCGGGAAGAGAAATAATCTAAGGCTATCCCTGAAAAAATGCCACTTTCCCAGACTGTAAAGCTTTCTTGAGTGATTCCTCCTTGGATTAAATCTTCTGGAAAGATTCTTCTATACTTACAGACATGTTTGTTTAAAGATAAAAGCCTTCTTAGTATTAACTTGTTCTTGTGACAGGAACCATGCAAAGAGTGAAGGACAGTTTATGTAAAGGTCTAGTTGAAAGGACCGTCTCAGACTGTTTGGACTAGGATTGAAAAGACATACTACTGAGTATTTACACCAAGGTAAGTAAAAGAAGCATGTCATCATCTATCAGTAGCTCAGGTAGAGCAGAGGACTATAGAGGTGAAGCCTGCAGGAATCCCTAAGTCTCTGGTTTGATTTTAGTTTGAAAGAGATGCTCAGTGTTCATTCAGAGAGACCTGGACAATCTTGAGAAGTGGGTCCATGGGAATTTCATGATGTTTAACTAAAGTGCAAGGTGCTTCACCTGGGCTGGGGCAACCCCTGGTAACAATACAGGCCGGTACATGAACAGATCAAGAGCAGCTCTGCTGAGAAGGACTTGGGGGTGCTGGTGGATGAGGGGCTGGACATGAGCTGTCAAGGTGCACTCACAGCCCATAGAGCCAACTGTATCCTGGGCTGCACCAAAAGAAGTGTGGCTAGTAGGTTGAAGGAGGTGATTCTATCCCTTTACTCTGCTCTGGTGAGACCCTACCTGGAGTGCTGCATCCAGCTCTGGAGTCCCCAGCACAGGAACAACATCGACCTGTTTGAGTCCATAGGAGGAGCACCAAGATGATTGCCCGAATGGAGCATCTCTCCTGTGTGGAAATGCTAAGAGAATTAGGGCTGTTCAGCTGGGAGTAAAAAAGGCTTAAAAGTGACCTAATTTTGTCCTTCTAGTAGGTAAAGGCAGCCTACAAGAAAGACGGAGAGAAACTATTTACAAAAGCATGTATTGACAGGACAGGGGGAAATGGCTTCAAACTATAAAGAAAGTAGGTTTAGATTAGATATTAGGAAAAAATTCTTTACTGTGAAGGTGGCACAAGAACAGGTTTCCCAAAGAAGTTGTAGGGGCCACATTCCTGGAAGTTTTCAAAGCCAGACTGGATGGGACTTTAAGGTCTTTCACTTTCTAGTAAAAGGTACCTCTGTCCGCAGCATAGGGGTTTCGATGGCATGGTCTTTAAGGTCCCTTCCATCCCAAACCGTTCTATTATTCTATGATTCTACGATCTGCATAAGTCTCGCTTAAATTACACAGCAATGTCAATAGGACTAAAGGTAGGAGAAAAAAAGTTAATATATTTATTAATTCTGTACAAACTGAGAAGAGGAACATGTTAGAAAATGGTTCTTAGAAAAGTTTTGAGAAGGCTTACTGATAACAAAGAAAAAGTAAGTAGTATAAAAAAAATAGCAAAATAAAGCAAAACCAAAATCAATATGCCATTGATAAATAAGTTTCAAACCTCAAGAAGTGCATAATCATATGGAGTACTCTCTAAAATATTGAAAAGTTGAGGAATCCTATTAATATCTGGTTGGATGCTGAATCAGGACCACAAACACATGAGCTGCAAAACTTGCACTCCCTGGCAAACCAGCGATTCACTCCGGCACATTCTGGCTGTATTCCAAAGGACAGCACAGCCACCAGACCTAAAGAAACTGACACCTAGCCACAAAGAAAAAAAAATAGATGAAAACTTCTCCCCCACACACACACATTACACCTCATCGGAAATGTAGTGGTGGTGGTAACTATCCTATGCTTTTTAGGTAAACTTAGCTTTTTTCCAACTTTATCTTTCCTTCTCTTTCTCTATGCTTTTTAAAATATAGTTAATAAAATCTATATACTGTTTTGAAACCAAACATTTGGTCCTGATTGTAACTTAATTTTGCTTCTGGATATTAGCTAACCATTTTTTGTGGATTGTAACATTGCCTCAACCCTTTCTTTTGTTTTCAGATGCTGGAAAGGTGTAAGAAGAGACATTGCCAGCAAAAACAGACAAAAAGTTGTTGAAAATCTCAGTCGCCTCCATTTGTTTGTCAACAACTCTCCTCTCTCGTTTGTAACAAGTTGCCCGGAGAAGTTGTGGATGCTCCACCTCTGAAAGTGTTCAAGATCAAGTTGGATGTGACTAAGCAATTTGGTTTAGTGAAAAGCGTCCCTGCCTATGGCAGGCAGATTGGAACTAACTAATCTTTCATGTCACTTTCGACCCTAGAAATGCTATTATTCCATGTTTCTATGACTGTGCTCTATATCCTTCTAAAATTCCTCCAAGGAAAACATGGTCTCTTTGATGGTTTTAAGTCATCCCAGCACAGAACCATTTGACCCTGGGCAGAATAGTAGGAGCAGATGCTAATCTGTAGAATTCATCACACTTGACTTTTGACAATGTTGCCAATGGAAGCTCCTAGTAGGTTGTAGACTTGCCAGTCTGGAACTTTATAACGCCTTCCCAGTCAATGACTTTTGTTCCTGTAGTCTCCACATTATTGCTTTAAACAAAATTAGTTTGTACAGAGTTTTAAACATTATTGCATCTGTGTTTTAAAGACAAAAATCTTCCACAAACCAACTGTAAGCTATGACAGAGCATGTTTCAGATATGCTTTTGATCCAGATGCTTCTCACTCTGACAATGTCTGCAAAGTCCACTTCAGTTTTAGATTATCTTCTGTCTGAAACAATCCCTAAAAGCTTGCTCATCTGTTTCATTGTCAACCACAAGGTCTGCAGAAAATTTTCCTTATTCTTTAATTTATATACAGAAAATTCTATTACAATTAAACCAGGATGTAAGTACCTGAATACTAAGCAGGGATAAGAACTGTTTATACTAAAACCAGTTGGAATGATATCAGGCAGGAGAAAATAAATATCAGGGCGGAAGATCCTGTCAGATCTACTAGGTTGAGGAAAATTACCACATGCTTTACAGAAAATTTTCAGTGAGTTTTAATCCTGTCTTATATTGAAAATTAAAAATATTTAGATCTTAATTCTCAAAGGCATTTTATAGATATAAAGATCACTGAAATTTAAAATATGCAACACTGAAACTTCTTGGTATTAGGTCAGATGCCCTTGCAGGATTTTTCAACTTTTATCTTCTGGTGGTCAGATTCTGTTTCTGTTGTTTTATAGAATATATTAAAGCAATGTAACACAATTATGGTGATCACAAAAGTTTTCAAACAGTATATTATCACTTCATTGCTTATGGGATGCTTTATCCTAGAATTTAACAAACATTTCAGGAAAGTGAGAACAAGGATACATGAGATGGATTTAGATCACCACTGAATCCTGATTTCAACTGAATTTTTATGCATGTTTTAACTTTTTGCAAGTTAAAATTTATTAAGAAGTTTTTAATCTGAAAAGTTTGAAGTTGGTTTTTCAGTGGAATCTTCTTCTGAAGCACTGTAATGCTTAACAGACATTGTTCTCCAAACAGAAGAAAACAGTAAATACTATTTCATTTTTAATGCCTGTATCACAATCTACATTCAAGTTCCATTTTGTAGTTTAGAAAATTGGTAAGTTAAAAAGTGATATGTCATAAATAGAAACATTATAAATTCTGAAAATACTGAAATGTTGTTTGAGAGGAGGAAGTTAACAATGAAAAATAAAAACTGTGAAAAGATAAATATGTAAAATCCCATTTCTTTTCTTGTAAGAATGTTAGCATAATTTTTATATGTGTCTAAATTCTTCCAAGTTTTAAAATTTCATTTTACCATTACATGGAAAAGCTAAAGCTGTCAAAAGTATTTTTAGTGTTAGTAGTGCTAAATGTTGTCTGAAAATTTTGAAATAAGCAAATATGTCTTTAATTCTCTTTATTTTATTGCTGCAATGGTAGAACTTGCTTTGAGCACCCAGTGGTCTGAACACAAATAAAATTACAATAACATCAGTTCCAAGGTACTAGGTAGTTCCTTCTTAGTAACCGACATAAAAGAAATACCCTCCACAGGTCTATTTTCAGATATACTGCTCATAATAGAGAGTGATTTCAACCTACGGAGAAAATGACTGACAGATGGCATTGTTTCTTTCTTTTATAAACACAGTTGGAATGGAGCTGAAGTCTAAAAGACCTTGTGTCAGTAATAATATAGCAAGTGTGAAAGGGATTCTGCACTGCTTCTAACAACTCTGAAGACATTTAACACATGCTCCACACATTTTTTTCGTTGCTTAAAAATGGGAATTTCAAGAGAAGATAAAAAAGGTTACCAACACAAATGAACTACATCATAATGAAGAAAACAATGCATTGTGATATATAAGAAAAGTCAGCTTGTGTTGCCAGCAAAACAGTCTTTCATGAGATCAAGAAGCTCAGACCACTGAATTAATGGAAGATTTTGGGTTATTTTTAGGAAAGGGGGAAAATAGAATCAGTATTTTTTAAAAGTAGATATAAATTTTCATACTGAGCAAAGCTAGTGAAGTCATGGACTGACTATCAGTGCTCAAGCAGCAAGCATTAAGCCTTCTGTACTACCTTTGATATGCATATAGAAGAGAGTGTCCTTGGACTTTAATGTTAATTTCCAGATTATTCTAAGAGGACTGTTCTTCAGCAGATTGTTCTGAAGGTGTTGTTGAACTTTAAAATCTTTAGCATGTGGCCATTAAGTATTCTGTGAATGCTTTCCACACCTGATGTGCTCTTATAAACTGCCAAGATTTAGCAATTGGCCTGTGATGGATGAAGTGAGAAAAGCAAAAGCAGTTTCTAAGTGTTAGTGTTCAAACTCTTGCCAGTCTGACTGGGTTCAACAGACTGTAGGGAAGTTTTATGTCTGAACCCCCAAAAATACAAAGAGTATTGCTTTGTCTCTATCACAAAATCCCTCACATTTAAAGTGTGAAACCTGGCTTAAAAAAAGTCAAGCTACTGTAAGCAACTTCCACTCAAAAGGGTGGTTTGTTTTGTTTTTTTTTCTTAACCCTCTGCTTTCTCTTCCCCTTCTCCCCCACAGTGTGACCAATTTCAGGGAATTTTAGTAATACGATTTATATTTGTGATGTGTGCTTCTTGAAGTAATATCAAGGGTATATAGAATCATCTCCACTTTTACTTTACCTGGTCACAGATAGTAAATAATCCTGCTTATTCAGGTACTGCAGGAACACCAATATTTCAACTGTTTAGTTGATTTTAGCTGTTAACTTGAATTGGTGTGTTCTCACTGGACAAGATCACAATAAACTAGTTTTCAGATTAAATCCTTCTCATTCACTGTGTTGCCTTGCTAACCACCAGTTTTACTCCTTCAATGTGGAAGAGAAATTGTATATGCTATCCATAAAGATCCTTAACCACTACTTCTCTCAAAAATAAGTTTTATTTCTGGCTTAGCTACCAAGAGACTTTTGTTATATTTATTTCAGTAAATACAGATAAGAACTTGGTTCATGAAAGATACTTAGATATAAATTTCTTACGGATTTCCTGGAAATATTATTGTATTTCTATAAAGAACTGTACTGAACCATCTTCTTTAAACATCTGAACATCTACATGTTTTGATAAATTACCTATTGAGCACATTTATTTTCATACTTTTATAGTTACAGTGAATTCCTAGGCACGATATGTTCCATGAAATTTGGAACATTGGAATGTGGAATTTGTTATTTAAAAGAATAAATCTGGTCTGAAACTTACCAGAGGATAGTCCTCAGGCATGGCAGTTAAGTTAATAAGTATTTTCTGTCTCCTAGTTTACCTGTCAAAGGAGGATAAGGAAACAGGTTTTGCTTAGAGGAACTGAAAAATAATTACCTAGTTTCAAAGTAATACTCTTTCCAATTCTTAATTTGTGGCATGGTACCAGCTAGTCTTTAAGGAAGCTATATAGTGTTTCTGCTGACTGAAGGATATAACAGTAAGAACACTTTGAGAGACCTGTTTGTTGTCCACATTGTCGGCTGCAAGATGTCATAGCTATGCTTGAAATTTCCGCACTATTTGATACAGATTACGAAGCAATAGCATGCATAGACCCTGTACAAATTCAACTTACTTCCATCACTTCAGTGACTGAGGTCCATCAGCACGTGACAAATTGTGATAAAGTCAGACTGTACATGCAGCAGAGTTAGATTCCATTAATTATTTCATTTAGTCCACAGTAACGAGGATTGGCTTTGATCTGTTTCTCCTGAATTATGCAAACATAAACTCATCATAAATCAGGTAGGTTTTGCCAAAGCACAAAGCTGAACTTGAGCTTGCACTAAGGGCAGTTGTAGCTTTCCTGTCATATTGCACATTTCAACACTTGTGAAATGCCTTTGGGATCTTAAAAGTTCAATAAATCACATGAAAGAAGCTTAGAGTTCTTATCAGCTGACCTAGTCTGTTCCTCTCTCTCCAAAGGAGGATCAACTAAAATTAATAGCTAAGGTTTTTACTTATAAATATGGCCTAGGGTTAGAGGGATGATCCTGATGGGGGTATCACAGAGTGCATTTTCTTCATATTTGTTAGATTCTAATAAAGGAAATCCAACTTGAACTCAGCCTTATTAATGAAACCATGACCGATACAATCACATAATAAGATAAAAAATTTTCCTTTTAATTTTGTATTTTTTCTTTTCATTCTAATATATTGAAAACAATATTTTGTACTATTTTTAACCTAATAAAAAACTCAAATTGATTTCTTCCTTTTCCCCTTCTCTTTTTTAACCCAATAGTAACGGTTCAATGTAGATGGACATATTGAAACAGAAAACACAAAGAAGATCCATTTTTTTCATTAACTTAAATTAATATTTTATATCTTATTTCCATTGATTACAGTACACTTGGTTCCGCCTGAAACTGAATTCTCAATTCAGAATCAGTGCGTGCTTATTTCCCACATAAGACCATATTTTATGTGATAGGAAATCAAAGAGATTGTGATTGCGTGTGATAAAGCCTGTTATTTCATTACAAAAAAAAAAAAAAGAGGATCTTTGAAATTAAAGCTACAGAAGCAGAAAAGTTTTGTAACACTTGATTCTTGAGTTAAACTTTTATTTCACAGTGATAATTCCCCTACACACATAAAAGAGATTCATACTTTTATATTAATGGGGAAAAAGAAAAAAAGACTTGTTAAGAAGAGTAAAGACTTTGAAACAAAAAGAATTACATTCTAGCCGTCTCTGGTATCATTTTATCAGCAGGACTTGCTATTGCTCTTTACTAAAAGAATGAAATAAAATAATCTTGTAATGACAAACATATAAAGTCTCCTTTAATCACATATTTAAATAATAAATCTGACTACAGCTTCAGCAATAAAAATGAATCTTTTGCTTGTTGCAAGCACACCATTTATGTAACACTCTGATTTGTTCCCCAAATATGCCTCTCAATAGTAATATCGGAATTAAAATAAAATTGCAAAAAAGTTTACAGCTGAGATGTTCACAATCCATATCTAATAGTCTGTCATGGGAATAATTACCCTTAATGGGTATCCAAGGGATATAATTGTCTGCTGCTGTGAATTAAGAGTGCCACAGGTGGTGTTAATCACTTGGAATGTATCAGAGTAGAACAGCAGCCAGAGACAGAGACTGCTTAAGCTTGATTTGTGGAACCATTGTTTCTGGATGCTTCAGACACAAATCGAGCACACAGTAGTAATAATGCACACTCAAGTAGTTATAATTAAACAAAGGGATATAAATATAAATGAAAAGCAAGGGAAAATTTTGTTCCTCAGAAAAGGTTACAGAAATAGTCATGAGCAAAGTTGTTCCGTGTTGTGGCACTTGAATATTTTTGGGGAACAGAAAGCGAAAAGAAAGTAAATAGCTGTTTTTATTTCTTAAGCTTGGTACATATGAGCAAAAGAGCTTTCATCAGTTAGGTACTCCAGAATTTTCCATCATATAGAATCATAGAATCATTAACATTGGAAAATACCTCTGACATTATCGAGTTCTGTAGTATATGACTTATATAGATATATCCAAGTACAGTGCTCTCTCTGATGTGGAACACAAAACTTTCTTTAAATATAATATTGATTAATTACAACCTTATGAACTAAATTTAAGAGCACGTCATGAAATGTTAGAACACCAAAGAAATTGTACTGACTTGAATTTATGTTAAATATGCAAACACATAGTAATAAAATAAATGTGATGTTACCTGGATTTCCTCAGAGCAAAGTAAAGGCCTTGACTAGATATGTGTAGATAAATTAGACACAGAGGAAATGAGTCTGTGAATCTGTCTCTGAAGATCGTGAAAAAAATCCAAAATTTAATTTCCCAAATCTTTCAAAGGAATTAGTCTGTAAATCCCCTACAAACTCAAATAACAAAATTGGTTGTTCTTCTGAGATATGAGGGAGTGGAAGGCTGATCACAAATCACTGTGGGACATTCTTTCTAAAAGTCAAAGCAGCCTAAACACCCTTATTTCTGAGGTCTTTAGAAGCCCTTTTGCATTTTAGAGCACTGTTTTATATGCTTATTATAGAGAGAAAACCAAATTATAGTTCTGACTTTTGCAATTTAAAAGATCATACCTAGGAAGTAACAAGTTTCAGCTAATTTCTTAGAATTACATCATTGCTTCATTAAACAAAGTTTTGTACCCCAGCAGCTTCTTTCTGAGAACGCAAAGCTGTATGGGCTAATTACAGCTTGATAGCAATCCATGAAAATGATAAATACTATTAATGTAATTTTGTAGATAGGCAGTCATCACACACACACGAGATTGTAAAAAATCATCTGAATATCATCAAGAAAAAAGAAACAAGTACTTCAGCTTTTGCAGGTCCATATTTTAACTCCTAGATTGTATTTGTCCTTCAATATATTTTTCATAAATTTTCAATTTTTCAGACACAAAAAAGGGACAAAATAAAAAGTGAAAATGAATCATCTTTGCAAATAATCCACTAGGAATATCACCATAAGCATTTTTGTCAAGAGCAAAACTGTTGTTGACAACTACAGCTCAGCAAGACAGTAACTATCATATAAATATATGTAATAGAAAGATGTTTTTACCCTCTCTGTGTGATTTTTTATTTTTCACACCTTAAAAGTACTAGCAGGAAAGGTATTTATTCTGTCTTATATTTCAAATGTTTCTATTACAAGAATTGCTGCTCTAAGGCTGTCAGATCTGAAAGACTTTACCAGCAGCACCAAATGCATCACCATTAGAACCTAAGCTAATAATTAAGAATTAGCACACCATTACACATACATTAAAAACATTTTCATGTGTAAATGTAAGAAATGTTGGCAAAATACCTTCTGCCAAAATCCAGTGTGCACTGTGAATAATGCTGCACTCTCAGTTGAAAAGCTGGTCAGTTTACCTTACAGCATGGTCAAAAACATATTCTGGAGGAGATGTGATGGGTTGACCCAGGCTGGACTCTGATTTGTTTTGTAATAAGCTAAATTAATTTTTCTCAAGTCAAGTCTGTTTTACCCATGATGATAACTCGTGAGTGACCTCTCCCTGTGCTTATCTCAACATACCAGCCTTTCATTATATTTATTTCTACCCTGTCTAGTTGAAAGAGGGGAATGATAAATTGGCTTTGGTGGCCACCAGGTGTCCTGCCAGGGTCAAACCACCATAGTCTTTGAGTTATGAATTATATATGGGTATTGTTGACTGCATGAGCAGCAGCAACAGTGTAATTTCTAGTAGATCTTTACTAGGATTTAGGACTTTGCCTTTGAATATGGACTTAATTTTCTTTCTGTATCACTTATTTTTACCATAAGTACTTCCAAAGTGACAATCGTCTTACTTTCTAAATATGTTGAAAAATGCCTAAAATATGCTATAGGTTTTTATCCTAGAATTGCCTAGATTTTTTTTTCTGTAATATTTAGGATATAAGTTTTCTATATTTTTGTGTGTGTTATGTAGACAATAGAACAAAAGTAACAGGGAAGTCTTGAGAGGAAAAGATTGATGGTTCTATGGATCTTGTCAGCAGCAATCTGTGATCACCACTTGATTCTTCAAATCAAGACAGGAAATTGTCTAAAATGTGTCATAGCTGAAACAGAAGTGCTCAATAGATAGGTTATTGTGTGCAATTTTGTTCAGCTTGTGCTAAGCAGCAAGCCAGTGAGGATAGTCATAAGGATGCTTTCTCTCTAATAATCTGCCAGACTGTATATATGACCTTTTAACATCACAGGAAAAGAGTTCCTTGGTGAAACCAAAATGACATGAAGTCAAAGATATTAGGAGACCAGAAAATGCAACATGAAATATGTAGATGACATGATTATGTCAGAAATAACAACCCTTAGAATATAATATATATATACATGAAACAGAGAAAGCAAGAATTTTTCTCCTTCAGATTTGAACATGACATACAATTAACAACCAAAGTATCAGAATGTAATATTTTCATCCAATATGCTTTATAGGTTGGAGCAATGTACTTGAAACTTATAGCACAGATATTTTGACACATTGTGCCACCCTTATAAGTCTCAGCAGATTCTCTTGATATTTAGGTGTCTTTTTCCTTGGATTTATCTTGCATTACACTTTTGTATCCAGATCGGTTGTGGGAAGTCATTCATCATCTTTAGATATATATCTACTTTTCTCAAACCTGTCTGCAACAATCTCTAAGTCATGGCAAACCAGAGAAGATGTGGCACATTTATTGATAAAATGATATTTTTAACAAGTAAAAGCTGTAGTTGTGGAGGAAATTAAAAATATTATACCATTAGTATTACACAATTAATATTATACCATGAGCAATATGAAGTAAAAATTGTACAGGTAACTTTTTTTTATTTTTTTAAAGAAAAAAATATATGAAACAGACATTAAGTATGAAAAAAAAAAAAAATGTCCTAGCTTTGCTCTTTCTTAATAACACAGCCTAGATAACAACAGCAAGTAAAGAGAATGGAAGCCTAAACAGTGTGTGAGAAGGGGATGCCCAAAACTCACTGAGAGGTCACTTGCCCAAAACTGAAAGTCCTGAAGAGGAAGATGAAAATGCTGTTACTCCTTGTTGCCTTCAAGGAAACTACCATTTCCCATAGGTTGAAGATTTGGCCCAATTTCTTTAAGATTAATTATCCTTTCAGTAATTTTGAAACAGAAAGCACTGGTCCTTTATGGGTGTGTTCTGTTTTAAAACCATGTTTTTCCCAGAATCCTTAAAGAGAGCCGAAGTCTGGAGGATCTTTGAGCTTCTCCCTCACCTCTGTTCTCCCTGCCCAAGGACAGGGGCCAGAGAACAGCTGTGGTAGAGCAATACAGAGCCCTCCCCCATCCTCACTCACCACAGTTATGGCAGGAGACTGACAGCTCGGCGCTGATGGTGTTCCTCTCCTCCTGGTCCCGATTCACGGCAGCAATGGTCCCCTGCAGAGATGGAGACGGCTTATCCCGCGGTGTGGCTGTGGTGCCAGGGCAGAGAGACGAGAACAGAGTTGAAGCGGGCTTCTTCTCCAGAGGGTTCTCCCTGTCCTCCCATTGTCTGGGTTGCGCAGTGGGGTGGCTGCGGAGAGACAGGCGCAGAGCCGTGGGCGCAAAGCTGCTTCTGCCATTTTTGCCACTTTTCCCAGTGGTTCAAGCAGTGGCCCCAGCTTGCAGCAAAAGAGAGACACATTGAGAGAGAGACAAAACTGGTGTCCCAGTGTGCACGCCCATGTCTCCAGACAGAAGTGGCAGAAACACGGCCGGTGCGGTGACGGCACAGGTGGAGCTTACCCCTCTTATGCAGTTGACCAGTGCGGCGGTGGCAGGCAGCACAGAATGTGTGGCCCCGCTGGCGTGGGTGACAGTGGGTGCTGCTGGCCCCACGCTGCCATAAAAGAACAGAGCGAGGGGGAGGGTCCCACAGTCTCGGCCAGGGGCGGTGGCCCTGGGGAGCCCCCAGTGGCCGCGATTGGCAGCGTGGGTGCAGCGGCTGCCCCGGCTAGTCATGGGTGGCCCCGCCGTCCCAGAGATCCCTCCTGCAGGGTCCCTGAGATAGTGGCACGTTGCCCTGCACTGGCGCCGTGCTGGCAGTGGCTGTACAGGGGTGGCAACCACTCCGAAGGTGCCACGGGTGGCCCTGAGGGTGACCCGCAGCCGGTAAAGATGGTGCCTCCAAGCCCTGAGCAGGCGATTTTCAGCAGGAACTGCCATTTTGCCTATAGTAAAGATCTCAGAAGAGAAGTAGAGCCTGGCTCTGCTGACCACTCAAGAGATGGCTCAGCCAGAAAGAAGACACCAATTCCTGCAAGACTTCAAAAGCATAAAAGCCACAGAATGGAAGTCCTGCCCCTCTTCTCAGCTGTTTCTTGAGCAGAGAAGATCGCGGCTTCCCCTCTCCCGGGTCCCAGACTGCATGGCCTACTTCCACTCACCTCCATTGTCGCAGGGAGCAGCATGGGGCCATCGGAATCCAGCCTAACAGCAAGTGATAGCTTGCCTGTAAGCCTTCCCTGGATGGGGGAGTGCTTTTCACCATTTTATATTTTGCAGAGACTTTGAAAGCTCAGAGTGTGCCATCAGATAGAGAGAGAGAGGTGGCTTCCCTTTTCCTTCCACTGCTTTTCTCGGCCAGCCACTTGGCCTTTGAAAAAGCAGTCTGTTTTTTTTGTGTTTTCTTTGCATTGTCAGGTTTTTTTCTATCTATGTATTTTTGTCTGAGCTCCCTTGAAATTGTTTTGTTTTCTCTGGTAGAGGCCTAGACAATAAACTGTTACCTGCTGTTAAAATTCTGTTCAGCCTTTTCATCATCATTGTGTACACGCCCCTAGTAAAAATAGTAGTTCAAACTACCACATCCTGTTACTATGAATAGGGATTTATAGTAACAAAACTTGAAGACAAACATAGTCATTTTCCGAATTTACATAAAAAAAAGTTTGATGAAGATATCCATCTAGCACACAGTGCCCTGCACCTTTAGAAGAACATACATTGCATTTGGCATGATATCAACACAATGAAAAAAGATCTTATTCTTTACACTACACCAATATATATTTCTGCTGCCATTAGATCTTAGAAGCGCCAATAGACACATAGCACATTTATGTAGATTAGATTAGATTAGATTAGATTAGATTAGATTAGATTAGATTAGATTAGATTAGATTAGATTAGATTAGATTAGATTAGAAAGAAGAAAGGCAAGAAGATTAGGCAGGACTAGGTAAAACTGGACTTGAATAAACAGAAAATCAATATCTAAAGGTTAGGTTTTTGTGCGTCCTGTGCTGTTAGGAGCCACAGGTCCTTCCATACTTACATTTGAGTGAATGCAAAAAAGATTTTGCTATTTACAGTGAGACAAAATTACCCATATTCATCTAAAAGCCTGTTGCTTAAACAGTGTTGGTTCTTTAGTTTCCTCTTCACTTAATGGGGGAAAAAAAGCCTGAAACATCAAAATTATTTTTTTTAATTACATTGTTTATTATGTTATCTGATAAATGGCATTAACTATACCCCTCTTCCCACTGATTACAGAAAGAGCTGTGAGCACATTACAACACCAGAACATCTAAAATTACATAAATTCCATGTTTAACTGTGAAAATGAAAGCTCTTCAGTAGGACAGATTACTGCTACTTACAGCTTTACTCCTGAAATCAGAAAATGTCAGTTTTTGAGGGGGAATGGGGGAGAACATAAATGAAACAATATCCAGAAAACTAAGGATCAACTCTGTGTTTTAAGATTAAATATTTCTTTTTTTTTTTTTTTCTGTGCAGAAATGAGTTTATACATTTTTCTTTGCCTCTTTTCTATCCGCCGAACAGTCATAAAATGCTATCCCATCTGAACAGCAGCATCTTTCATTGCCAGTAACATTTCTTTAAGTTTAGAGGTAATAGATAATCAGGCCCATTGTCCCTGAAGGATCTAGTTCAAATGTTTTCTTTTTCTGACGGCATGACACATGTGTACACTCATACAGATCATTTTTCTAACAGATGCCTACTGCCCTTAGCAGTTTTACCACATTTTTATTGCACAGGTGGAGGCAAGACATAATGCGAATTGTATTTAAACTGCAGTGGTTGATTGCACTCTCTGTCTTCTGGGGAAAAAAAAGATCTGATTTTAATGGAGGGTTATAGTGGGATCATTCTCACTTGTTGGCTAAAATAATATTTCACTTTCTTTTTCTTGCAGATACTGTAGGATGCAGAATATGGAAATTAAGATGAATCTACCCATCTATTGTTCCTTTTGTGCTGAGGAAAGCTTTTTTATTTGCACAGCTCTAGCTAGAATGTCACATTCCTTGAAGAAGCTGAGCACTGAAAATGTTTCTGAGTTAATTCTTATCATGAAACTTGTTTCTGTTGCTGTTTTTAGTAGCTATCATTTATTCATTTATTTCTGCCAGCCTCAAGTCAGGTGATAGCTTGGAGGTACTCTGAGGGAAATGAAGATTCACTGTGTGTCTCCCAGAATGAGAGTTTTATTATGACCACCTCAATGAGTGCAAAATTATTGAAATAGAGGTGAATATTTTACAGCTTAATTGTATTTTTTAAAGTGAATTTCTGAAAGTAGCAAGCATACCTACCTAGTTTTGAGAGTGATATTTGATATTGTGAGGTCCCAAGTGGTTTACTCTTTGATCATGCTAGTGAGGGGAGTGGCTTGAGAAGGCATGATTGGATCTTAAGTCAACAACTGATTCCAAGCTGATGTTAAAAATAGGGGTTTGAATGTTATGGCCATTCAGTGCTCTAGAAGAATGGAGTGCTGCTAGGAAAAGAGGTAGGATTCACCTGACGCAGTGGCACAAAAGCAACTGCTATTATGAAAAATTCTTTGAATAATACTAAATTATTCACTTAGTGCTGGTAAGTCTGCGAGTGGAATATAGCCTTCTGTTTTCAGCTTTATATTTCATTATTATTGTGGATCAACTGTAGGACCCCAGAGAACATTTAAAATTACCAACTACTGAAAAAAATGTATTTTTTTACCCTTGAGAATAAAAGATTGATCACGGTCTCCAAAATAGAGGAAACTAATAAGTAGCAAACTTTATGTTTATCTAGAAAAAAATATTACTAATTTTAACCAAAATATTAAATATTAGAGAATAATTACTGGTAAAGTACAATTTTCAAAGGAGGTTGTTTGCAACAGGGACAGTAAATAATGCTGCAGATGACTATTTAATTCAAAGAGACTCAGATAACCCTATAGTTCCTGAGATAAGGCAATAACAGGCTTTTTTAGCTCTATTTTTCCATAGTTTTATAAACAAACTCCAGGCAACTCCAAGCTCCATCAAACATCATTCAAAAACAAGTTGTATATGCTACTAAATTAATGCTACATGAGACAACTCAAGAGAAACATTTCCTGTTCTGTAAGCAAGTATTCTATGCTCTATCTGCTCCCTGGTGCAGAGGAACAATAAAACAGCAAGTGTTTGTTGTCATATCTTCAGAATAATATTTGTAATTAATGCTTTAAAATGAAAAAGTGAGAAGAAGTTGTAGTATTAATGCCTTTATTTATAATGCATTCCATTTTCTGCTTGCCTGAAGCATGGTTAATTTGATAGGCATCTTTTAATTTGTAATTAGTCTTTAGGAAGGACTGTTTTCAAATGCTTTCGGCAGTGAACTATTTATTATTTTGTGTTGTCGCATTTTATCCAGTGTTTATACACTATGGACCACACTCAGTATCTACTGAGATGTAATTGTAAATGAGTTCGGCATTTAACTCATTTGGCTTTCTTATAATTTTGAACACATAAACCAAGATAAATTATAACTGGATATATTTAGTTTACATCCTATCTGCTCACCCTAGCTTGCAGATAATTCTTACAGAAAGGAAAATATCTGTAGGAGTTACTTTTGCTCTACTGGTGTAGAAAGTAGTGGCAGTCACATACGGCTGTTGGCAGCAGAGAAAACAGGACTACAACCACTGAAACTCTTCTTTTGAGATTACTTTGTCTTTGCTCATGAGTATATAAAATTAAATTAAGTGAATTTTATTTCAGTTAACTCATAGTTGATAATGTCTCAGGCTGAACACACGGCATGAAAATAGCTCTTTTCTTGTAGTGCTTATGTACTTTGTCTACATTAGCATCTTGATATTAATTCCACTGTTTTAAATATCATCTGAAGCCAAACCAAGATTGAAGGCCCATTGTGCCAGGTACTGTACTCCAAGGGAGACCAGTACCCTTCCAGTACCTAAATGGGGCTTACAAGGGAGTTGGAGAGTGACTTTTCATAAGGGCATGTAATCATAGGACAAGAGTGAATGACCTTAAGTTGAAGGAGGGCAGTTTTAGATCAGATATTAGGAAGAAGTTTTTTACTATGAGAGTGGTGAGGCACTCAAACAAGTTACTCAGAGAAGTTCTGGACTCCTCATCCCTGGAGGTGTTCAAGACCAGCCCAGACGGGGCTCTGAGTAACATGGTCTAGTGGAAGGTGCCCTGCCCAAGGCAGGAGGGTTGGAACTTGATGATCTTTAAGCTCCCTTCCAAACCATTCTATAATTCTATGTACATACATGATGTTTTTAATAAATTATTCCTGTCCCATAGGTTAAGAATGAAAATTGCAGAAAAGGGAGAGAGGAAAAATTTCTGTAAAACATAGAGCATAATATGTTGTGGCCAGAAACCACTAGTTTCAGTAGTCATATTCTCTTTGAATAATTCGAGAGAATTGGAAGTAGTGTGATTGCAAAGAGGATGAAGTTCCTCTCTTCAGAAGGAGCAACATGAAGAAGACAAGTGGAAATTAGTAAAAGTTGTACTGGGAAATATTTCATCTTGATATTAGAAAGAAATTTTTTACAGTGAGGACAATCAGTCCTTGAACAGCCTCCCCAGTGATGTGATAGAGTCCCCATTTCTGGAAGTTTTCAAAACAGGGTGCAAGATAATCTTGTTTAGGTTTCCTTTCTGACAAAAAAAAAAAAAANAAAAGAAGTTAGATGGTCCTTCAAGGTCCCTTGCAGCTGTTCTATGGTTCTGTTAATAAATATGTTTTAAAAGAAGGGTGGAGGGAGAAGAAGGAAAAAGTGGTTTCACAGAGGCATATTTCCCAATGCTTTTTTTTTTTTTTCAAAGTTTTCATGCATTTTTATCCTCTTTCTCTAAATTAAAGTTATTTGAACAGCTCTTATTTAGTATTTTAGCTAAATTTAAATTATAAAATCTATCATTGTACTATATGCTTCCTGCTTGTAGTTTTAAGTCATTGTTTGGTTTCCTCACTATGAATTGTCTCTGAACATTCTGGATTTGTTACATTCCATTTTCAGCTACTTTTCTGAGTGTTTACTTTTCTAAGAAGATCTTGTAGAAGGATCTAGTACTTTGTTTTGTTTTTTTTCCCCAACTTACAGGTCAAATGCAGAGGTATTTATGAACGTATGCATTTCCAATGTTAGGCAGCATAGGGAGAACTCTCACATTAACATTTCCTGTTTTCCATCAAGACTTATTTATTGTAGTTATTACAATATGCTACAGCTATTAATCATAGTAACTTTAACTCTACTTGTGTAGCACTGCCTTATAAAATAAGAAATTCAATGTATTTTTTCCAGTATAACACATTGTTAGAAAATACATTATTAGTTGTTGGACTAGGTATTAAATAACAGCCTGCAGGTCCCCCCACTCTCAGGAAAAAAGGAAAATTTTTAAAAGCCAAAACTCTTATCTAATCCACAACGGGTTTTAAACTATCATTATTTACTTAATATCTTCATGTGAGCTGCTTTAGCAGATGACCATTTACATAGTGAAGTATTTTTTGAAACTTGATTGATTTTATAGAGATTTCTTTGGTTTTAAAGCCCAAAGGTCTTTGAATCATCTTATCTGACCTCCAGATGTCTTGTCTTGTGGGGAATCAATTCTCTCTGGATCTATATTAAAACTGTAGTATAGAAGGGTGAAACCTTAGAAAGACAAAACAGCCCTTCTTTGCAGTCTAAAACTTATGTTAACAAAAAAAATCCACAATAATTTTAATCCTGATATTTAAATAATTCAATGCAAAAAAAAAATCATCTTAATAACTGTGGTGGTTTAGGACCACTTTTTTCATCTAGAGGCAGGTTCAATAAAGGTGACGGAAAACTGAAAAAAATTAGCAGCAAGTGAATAGTTTATTACAGGGAGTTTAAATTAGGGAAGGAGAGACACTCTAAAGAAACCCCAAAATTACACAGAGAAAGGAAAAAAACCACTAAAGGGAAAAAAGGACAAAAACAGAAAGGGAACTGCTCTTTTCAGCTAGATGGCTTGCTGAGAAGACCAGAGGGAGGGGTAGAGAAGCCTCTCTTTCCCTCCCTGTCTGCTGGAATCACTCCCTGGCCCTTCAAGCTCTCTGAAAGACAAAAAAAGAAGTGAAAACGACTCCCACCCACCACGTCCCCGAAGGGATTACTTGCTTGCAAGCTGGAAATGGCTCTCGTGCTGAAATAAGTGGGTGCAATCACGTCGTGAAGCCTGCGACTGTGGAGGAGAGCAGCCGTGGTCCTTGCCCTTGGGTCGAGAGCCGAAGAGAGAAGGGCGGGCTGCTGTCTTCAGCTTTTAAGCCTTCTTGTTCTCGCGTGGATCTCGTTGCCCTCTTCCTGGCCAAGCTGTCTCTCCATTGGTCCAGCAGGGCCAGGCCCCGTCTTGGTTCCAGTGTTTTCCTATCAAAGAAATCACAAGTTTCAGTCCCGCGCGTCATCTTTGTTTTCACAGCCGCGGCATATTAGAGACACCCCAGCGCCAACACAGTGCCAGGGCCGGCCCCCCGTTACTGTCCAAAAGCGGTGGCCGTGCTCAGGTTCCTGGCTGGGGCCGGCCCAGAGCTGCCGCATCCGTGGCACTGCCCTAGCTGCCTCCCGTGAGCACGCTGGGGCATCCCCACGGCCGTGCCCCCAGGCCACTGCCCATCCCTGCCGGCCCCAAGGGGGAACGAGAAACCACTGCCACTGCCACCCCTACCCCGCGCGGGGATCGGCTCCCGAGACAGCAGGGGACGGGGGCAGCCCGCGCCGAGAAGAGCCTCCCCCAGCTCTGGGAAGGCAGGCTGGAGCAGGGCCACCCCGAT
>VXBA01004713.1:252362-338765 GCA_013399895.1 Serilophus lunatus
AGTACAATAACCAAGTTAAAACAGTTGCACAACTTCCTTCCAGTGTTCTTTTGAATCCTGAGGGTGGAGGGTTTGCTGAGAAGGTTGGCATATTTAGAAAATTTTACAGGTCATCATACTAGGAAAGCAGCATGCATACCAAGTGTTCAGTTCCATATAAAAAACTTCTCTGATCATCAAGCAATGGAATCTTCTTCTTTATACCAGACTATGACCTGAAAAAAAAACAACCTCACAGTGATAATTAACTTACAACATATGGCCCAGCAGCAGGCTAAATTCAACTTCTTAAAATAAGCA
The DNA here is from genome assembly GCA_013399895.1 of Serilophus lunatus. Lineage (NCBI taxonomy): Eukaryota > Metazoa > Chordata > Aves > Passeriformes > Eurylaimidae > Serilophus > Serilophus lunatus. Next base: position 252,663 of record VXBA01004713.1, read on the forward strand.
AGTTCAAACTCTGGGATTGATCCTGGTATTGATGGAGCTGAGATGTATGGTCAAACACCAGTACGTGACCTTCCTTTATTTAGTGGTACTAATATATGATTTTTTTTTTTTTTTTTGCATATATAACTGTTGAGATTTCTTTCATGTCTTTTTGATATTTTAGTGTTTTTTAAAGGCAATGAATTCTCAAGGAATTAATTAAATGAATTCTGGTTTTGTGGTTTGTGTTTAATTTTTTTATTTTACTAAGCCATCCTTCCTCAGTCTGACAGAATGTCCCTGAAGGTTATGATCACTTTGGTCCCCAAATGCTGCGATTATGACTAATAATGAAAAAGCTAAAGGCAATAAAAGCAGCTCAGCCAGACAGGCATAAAAAGAATATTTATACTTTTTTATTTTTTGTATTTCAAGGATAGAAAAGCCTACCAGTATCGAATCTGTACAGTCTCTCCCCTACTAGAAATAAGGTCTTCCAAATATAAAATCTGTTATTTTTCCTAGAACTTTTATTTCTTATTCTTCTTTAATAGCCACAAATCAGTTATTTTATCAAAGATAAACATCTGCCTAAAAAGCCTGTAGTCTCTGGATCTTTTCTTCATTGTAATTCAAATATTGCTATTGGTTTCAGTCGTCTGAACCTTTGAAAAGTCTGAATTTCCTTCTGAGTTATTAAAAAATTAAAATCAGTGGATTGGAGATAATTCAGCCATTCAGTATTCCATAACAAATTTACAGTTCAAACAGAAAAAACAGTTATATTAATATCTTGGTAATTTGTTACGTCTCTTAAGATTCGTGGGCATGAGTTGCCTGGGTCTGTCAATTTGTCTATCTATGCCTATTTAATTCTAGCAGATGCTATTTCAGATGTTCTGTTACTAGAGATGGTGAAATTTGTATTTCATCTAAGGGGGAAAAAAAATTATTTCTTTTTTATTATTATTTTTGTCCTTCAGTTCAGAGAGCTATAACAGAATAAAGGGAAGTTTCATGTAAGTTTATATCTTATTAAATATGTTACACATAAAAATATGGACACCAATTGTCACAGCAGAAGATAATTATATTCTAAGAAAACTGTAGGAATCATTTGGGGTTTGTTTTGTTTTGTTTTCATTGTTGTTTTTTTAAAATTTAGTCTGATACGAAGTTTGATCTGCCATTGTATCTGCCACTGACACATATCAAAAATCAACATATGCAGACTTCTATTCACCTGCTCCTGTAATCCTTAATGACTCCCCAGCCTGAACAAACCTCCTGCAAGCAAGACCACAATTGCTGCCTGCCCAAGGCTCACAGAAAGGCACCACACTCCATGCCAGATAGCTGTGTCCTCCTTGCAGCATTTAATGGCATTTCAAGACGTGTTTGATGTGCTGCGGTAGCTGCTTCTATTGCTCTGGGATTCATGCCCTGTGGCACATCGCTGTCAGTGTTGAGCAGTTCCACACTCAAGAGAGTTTTTGGACACCTTCCACTCCAACTGCTGAACAAACTGCTGCCTCTGCTCTGCTCCCAGCTGGTGATGCTTTCCCTCATGCCAGATGAAGAAGTGCTTGACAATTCCCAACTCTAAATTAAGAATTGGCTGAAGGGAGCAGATATAAGCACCTTTTCATTATGTCCCAGTGGCTGTTAAAAACTATTAGAGCTTCTAGGAACAAACATCTCTCTTAGCTACCTATGTGAGCAGCAGTGGCATCCTTCAGGAAGGAGAGCCCAGAAACTGCTTCATGAATTTCTGCATCCCTTGACTGCTTCTATTTGCACTGACCTTCGCTGTCAGTGTCCTTCTTAGTGAGTCCATTTCAATTTCAGTTCTTCCATCTTTATGTCTGGCTGATGCTATTAAAAAAATGGGATATAAGTTATCAGTAAACATCATAACATATGAGGCTACCATGTGTTTGCTGTTTGGCTGCCACTTGGCTCTTGCTTCAGCTCATGTACATTGTGCAGCAGTTTGTACGAATACTTGTATTACTACCATCAATGAAGTTGAAAAAGCTCATTAATGTTAATGGAATCAAAGCATCCAAACCCATTCTGATAATTCTGATATGTGAAACATACATACAGCTTCTGAGACTACCGAGGAGCAACTTACACAAACTGTTTGCAGTATGGTGACATCTTTGTTCCCATTTAAAGTGAGGTATTTAATCAGATTCTGCAATCATCAAAGTAAAGAATAATTTACTAAAATTTGAAGGTTTAGATAAAAAATATCATATGACCTAAAAGGCATAACTTTTCTTTTTTTTAAAATAAGGACAAAGGAAATATCATTACAAAAACTATTTCCTTCTGTGGTGGTTTGAACACTCTTTCGCTAAGGGGGCACAACAGCAATGACAGAAGACTGAACAGATTTTCAACAGCAGGTAACAGTTTTATTGCCTAGAGCTTGACCTGAAAAACAACCTTATGTGACCCTCAGACAAAATACGCAAATATAACACCCAACAGTTGTCACGTAAAGAAACAACAAAAAAATACCCAAACTGCTCCTCAAACCCAGGCAGATAGCCAAGAAGCAGGGGAAGGAAAAAGGAAGCCACCTCTCTGATGGTACACTCCTGGCCCTCGGAGCCTCCTACAGAACAAAAATGGTGAAAAACATCCCCCTCGGAACACCCACAGAGAAACTATCACTTGCGGTTTGGCTTGCTTGGATCTGATGGCCCCATGCTGCTGCCTGTGCTGATGGAGGTCGGTGGAAGCAGGCCGTGCGGTCTGGGAGCTAGGAGAGGGGGAGCCGCGATCCTCTCAGCTTGAGAGACAGCCAAGAAGAGGGGGCAGGACTTCGTGTCCGCAGCTTTTATGCCCTGGAAGTCCCGGACGAATTGGTGTCGTCTTCCCAGCCAAGACGTCTTCTTATTGATCAGCGGAGCCGAGCTCCGCCTCTTCTTCGGGATCTTCACTCCAGGCAAAATGGCGGTTCCCGTTGAAACGCCATGTGCTCAGGGCCTGTGAAGCACTCGCCACTCGCAGGGACCCCCCCCAAAGAGGGATTCCCAGAGCGGCAGCGCCATTCCTGGCCATCCAGAGCAGCCACCGCATGGCCACCCATTCCAGCCGCCCCAGGTGGGGCCACAGAACCCCCAGCAGGATCCCATCAGCTGCCTACTGCAGCCAGGGCCCACATGGACCCCAGCCGGGGCACTGCTGACAAGGCAGGGCAGGTGGGCAGTCTGTGCTGCAGCGTGTGACTCCCACCAGCTGTCTCCACCGCTGCTGGAACCTCCTGCAGATAAAGGGGACTGGGGCCACCCAGGAACCACCCAGAGCTGCACTCCCTCACGTCAGCGTGGAGTCGAAAGTGCTCGCTGCAGCTTAGTGCTGGGACTGCATTGCCCGCGCCTCCCCCCGGCTCCGGGAGAGACCGGGCCGGAGCAAGGGCCACCCTGGTCCCAGCCCAGCACGGGGGACACTGGGGGGGAAGGGGGGGAGACAGCCAGGAGCTGCCTCTGCCTTCGCCCAGCCCCGGGAGAGATCGGGCAGGAGCAAGGGTCACTCCGGTCCCAGCCTGGCCTGGGGAAACTGTGGGAGGGACAGTCGGGAGCAGACCCGCCGGGAGCAGCCCCCACTGTCCCCCGGCCCCAGGGCAGAGCGCAAAGGAGCAGCAGCCCCCTGTTCCCCACCCGGCCCAGGGAGAACCCCGGCCCCAGCACGGGCCGGGCCCAGCAGGGCACAGCCAAGGAGAGCCCCTGTTCCGGCACGCAGAAAGCGAAGGCAGAGGAGGAATCTCCACAGATTTTCCAGACTTTCATCTTTCCTTTAGGTTTCTAAAAAAAACCGGTTTCAAACGGGGCAACAAGAATCCCAAACACCCTCCCAAACACCCTTCCCTCCCCCTGAAACTGCCCAAAAACCCCTGAGACTCCCCAGAACCGGAATACCCCCCAAACCCATAACATCTTCCAATATTCTCATTGCAAACTCTTTTTCATTTTCCAAAGTATAAAACTGATGACGATGAAAAAATGTGTTGTAGTTATCTAAGAAGGGCAAGATTGTTGAAGAACAAAAAAATAACAAAAAACTTAGTTTGTTTAAAACTCCCTAGGCTTAAAATAAACATTATAACTTTGAATTATATTTGTATCAGCTCCAAAAAACTACAGAGTTTGAAATTTACTGTTATTCCAACTCAAGATAAAGTATGTCATATGTAGTGGAGTATTACATATGTAGAGATATAAACTTAGTTGATAGTACTTTTTCTTGTGCTTTTGTTTGGTTTTTTCCCTCTTTTTTATTTTCTTTTTTTTTTTTTCAGAGAAAATAAACTAGTTTTTGTTTCAGAAATTTCCTTACAAATTAAAGCTTTCTTATATAGACATATTTTGTTTTTCCTGGTGGGAAAAAAAAAAGACCAAAACACACCAAAACTTGGCTTTTTGAAGAGCTGAGAAATTATTAGTAGAATAGGATAGATTTGCAGAATTTCTAGACATTTTTGATGCAGAAACATAAGCACTATGCTTTCAGGAAAATTTATTTCTTTTATTTTAAAAGGAATAGAGTGATTAATGAGAAGTACCTTGCCCAAAGGGCGCAGGTCATGTGGCTATATTTCCACCCATCAATTTTCAGAATGATGAACACTGACATGCTCAGTGAAACCAGCTGGTCATAATTTACTTAAAAGCATCTTTATTCCTTAATATATATTTTTAAGCTCATTTCCCTCAGTTTTCATATTTGTGAACCAACAGATTTATCTTCAGAGTTATGAGGAAGTAGGCCATGACACAGCTCTGTTGAGATTAGCAGTTTTTTGAAATAAAAATTTTGCAAAGTTTTATTTTGAAATAAACACATTAATATAGAATTTATATTTTTTCATAAAATTAGAATGCTTTTTTTTTGAGTATCTTATATTCTAAATACCAAGTTTACTTTAAACAAATGAAAATGAGAAAAACTCGTAACAATTTAAAAGAAAGCATTTAGAAACACCTTCCTGTACACTCCTAATCAAGGAAAAAATACTTCAAAATGATCTGGAGCTGGATTTTATTTTTACTTTGACTGGGGCTTGTGAATTTACATGAGAGTGCACTCAATAATTCAATCTGAGTTAGAGTTTCTAAACCATTCTGGAAATGTATGTGATGAAGGAAATCCATGGAGCTTCATTAATTTACACCAGATGAGTATCTAGCCTCTATATATTGACCTCCACAGCCTTAAAAGTTTAGCTTTGTTTTAAATATATCTACATGCATTGTTATGGAGTCAACATGTTACCTGCACAGCTACCTCTGAAAGCATAAAATACACTTTCCTATCATTCACATATCTAATTTAAAGAATATTTCACGACACCAACATGCACATGTAGATAAACACATATGCATGAGCGTTTTATAAGAAAAGCTTTTATTTTCCATGTTGAGAGCAGATCATCTATTTACTTTTATTTCCTCAATAGTATTCTGAAATGTTTCTATTTTCTCATGAACTTCGTAGGAAATCTGCTAAGAATAGAGCTCTGACCTAAACACATAATACCCCAAAGCAAGATGCAGACCAATTGTGGGTGGTTCAGCATATCTTGTGAAAATTTTGTTTTGGAGGACTTGTGACTTCTTTTTTATTGTCTTTTTTTTCCCTATTAAAGATGTTTACTACTTCACAGCACTAATACAATTGATTTCTTGTAGAAAGAAAAGCACTACATAAAGAACTTTGAATCCCTATATTCTCGACTTTCTAAGTCCTTTGAATTTTTCAGGTACTGTGATTTCTTCTGCAATTATAACAACATTAAAGAAGCTATTTTGAATGAATTAGAACCAGATTCCTTTTCAAATGCTAGAAAATGTGAGCTATTTTAATGTGTAAACAAGAATCTGAAGCACAATGAATGACTTTCCAACTGTACCTAACAAGGTTTTCATAGTGATATTCTTCTTGAAATTCTTTTCTTTTCCTGGAAAAAAAAATAAATTCTTAATGCAGAACTGACAGTATAAGCTCTTCAAAACTTGAAAAAGTTATTAAAAATATGATTAGGTGTACTGTTATTACCTATATATTAAGAGAACAACACTAAATTACTTCAAACATTCAGTTCAAGAAACACTTTGAATTACATAAGCATTCTTAACTTTTGTTGTTTTTTTGTTGTTTTTTTTTTTTTTTTTTGGTAGAGTCCATTCTAACGACATCTCGATCCTCTTGTTTTCCAACACAGCATAATTTTGTAAACATTGTTGTTCATAAAGCTGTCATCCCTAGACCTTCATTCCAACTCTCTGGCTGCTTGCAAAAGACACGATTTGCACCTCTTTCATTTGAAGAGCTTGACTTAATCACCAAGCAGTGATATATTCTGGTTGTCTTTGCCTATCACCTTTTCATTCGAAGCTGAGCCACTCTGAACATACAAGTAGGAGTCTACGTTAAATCACAGAAAAAGGGACCTTGATTCTAGTCTAGTGATTAACGCACTTGAAAGTGAAGCTCATTCATCTAAAACAGATGTCCTAAGGACACTTATCTCCCACTGTATGTGGCTATTTTTAACAGAGTCCAGGTTTGGTGGGCAAATTATTGGTTAATATCTTATGGATACAAACTTATTAAAGAAATAAGAATTCATTATATGAGGTAGAAAAAAAAAATCTTAAAAATATTAAAATGCCAAAAACCCACAGCACAAACCCCAACAACCACTTCCCAAAAATCCAAAATGACCCACCAGACACCCACACGTTAATTCCACCCCTCCACCAGGCGATAAACAAAACAAGAAGCTTATTCCTCGTTTCATTGTCCGAAGGTGCAGTTGATTCGAGTTAGATGGAAGGGGGGGTGTTAGCATCATGGGAGGCCATGATGAGATGATTGCTGGAAGGTGGATGCTTGCTGTCTGCTGCTGGCAGGTCTTTGGAACATGCCACTGGAGAGAAGAGATGACCCGGAGAGCTCATGGTGATTTTCAAGACAGTGGACACTGGAAAACCCCAGCACTGGGACCAGTTCCTTCTCCAATGAACTTCCAGGAGCAAAAGAGGAAGAGACTGGGGAATTCTCTTATTATATAGTCCTCTGACTCTCTCAGAATCTCTGCCCTGTGCACTTCCCCCAGTCCACCCCAAAAAGCGGTGGTCTCGCTCTTCACCAAATTCCATTGGTCTCTCCAGTTCCATCTCGCCCCCACCTCTGTCCCAGCTCTGTCTCAGGACTCCGCCTTCAGAGCCCTGCCATGGGTCGATATAATGTGCCACCATCACATGCCACCACCACACTGCCACCATCGCAGCCACTGAGCGTGGGCCCTGCCACCACCGTTAGCCATGCTGATCCCCTCCATCTGGGGGGGCCCGGCCATGCCTTTGCTGTGCAGAAAAAAATTCACAAAAAACTGCCGCAGAGCACAACCTGGCTTTGTTCGCCACCCTGTGCTAAAGCCAACATGGCATGGCCATGTACCGGCACCCTGCTGCTGGGGCTGCTGCCATAACTGCGCCAGCATGGGCGGCGCAGGGAACACTGCGGCACAACTACCAGTGGGTCCCCATGACACACCGACTNTCCAGGAGCAAAAGAGGAAGAGACTGGGGAATTCTCTTATTATATAGTCCTCTGACTCTCTCAGAATCTCTGCCCTGTGCACTTCCCCCAGTCCACCCCAAAAAGCGGTGGTCTCGCTCTTCACCAAATTCCATTGGTCTCTCCAGTTCCATCTCGCCCCCACCTCTGTCCCAGCTCTGTCTCAGGACTCCGCCTTCAGAGCCCTGCCATGGGTCGATATAATGTGCCACCATCACATGCCACCACCACACTGCCACCATCGCAGCCACTGAGCGTGGGCCCTGCCACCACCGTTAGCCATGCTGATCCCCTCCATCTGGGGGGGCCCGGCCATGCCTTTGCTGTGCAGAAAAAAATTCACAAAAAACTGCCGCAGAGCACAACCTGGCTTTGTTCGCCACCCTGTGCTAAAGCCAACATGGCATGGCCATGTACCGGCACCCTGCTGCTGGGGCTGCTGCCATAACTGCGCCAGCATGGGCGGCGCAGGGAACACTGCGGCACAACTACCAGTGGGTCCCCATGACACACCGACTGACAGACTGGAATGGGCTTGCCCGCTGCTGGTGTGCGTTCCATGCGCCCCATTAGGTGCTGCATTAGCCCTGCTGCCCCCGCCACCACTGCTGTCCCACCGCATGCCCCGTCCAGTGCTGCGCCTTCCCAGCGGCTTCCACCGATGCACTGCACCAGTCGCGCCATCCGCTGCTGCATCACTGGTGCGGGGAACATCACTGCATGAGCACCGCTCCTCTGGACCCAGGCAGTGCCAGGGCACCGGAGGTACCAAGACACCAAGCGGAGCGCTTGACCCCTTGCCAGCCCCATTTCCTCCATGGTGCCATGCTTCCGCCACCTCCTGGTGCAGCCACTGCATTGCTCGAACAAACCTCATGGAACCCAACACGCGTGGAACCCAGGGAGATGCCACGCTGTGACCAAGTGCCGTGAAAACATCCCTTTCCTGGTAATCCTGGTCCCAGTCCAACACACTTCTCCCCCCAACCTTCAGCGCTCCCAAAGAAGGGGGAAAAAAAGACACGTGAACCAAAAAAAAGGAAGATAAGATAGGTGCAGGGGAGGAGATGGGGGGAGTGGGGAGGGAGCAGGGAAGGAAAAAAAAGAAAAATCTTCTATTCAACTGGAAAAGTTTTCCCAGCCTCAGCTAACCCATGACAAACAGTGATTCGTTTACCCAAGGACATTTTGTCCTTCCATTCACATGGAAAACTTTACAAATATCTTGCCATCCAGTCAGAATGATAGTCTAGTTTCATGAAAATCTCATGATGCTGCTAGGTCAAAACATTAAAAATACTGGTATGCATTCCTTGGTTCTTCATCGAGTTTAAACTTTCATTGTAAATGTCGGTATTCCATCTACAAAAGGACCTGGAAGTTGATGCCTTAAGAGGTATGCTTAATATTTTAGAGAATTCACTTTTGCTAGGTAGCTGGATAACTTGAAATATTAAGGGCTAGAAGAGCCAGTGTTCCCGTGTGTTTGCATTCTTGTGTGTAGATAAGTGGGGTACAAGACAAAACATAGAGTTAGGCTTCCAGCCCTATTTGAGGCTGGACATAGGTGGGTTTAAGTAATAAGGGACAATTCTATTGGATGTCAGGGTAACATAGAAGTAAGAGGGACTTTAATTAGATAGTATGGGGGAGGGGTGCTCAGAGTGTTATAAAAATGAGAAGATTGTTATGATTTTCCTCTTTGGACCATCGGCCTTTGACCAGTAAAGCTTCTTCTCCCCTTCACTCTGTGTTTCTCAATTTTTTTTATCTGAGGCCCTTACGGCACCAAAGTCACTAATTTTTCCAAAAGAACAAGACTGACACATAAGACATGTAAGTGCATTCTGCATGAGAAAAGGCAGCAGTCCCTACCAGACACTGTTGAAATACCAAAAACTTTCCTCTAAGACAGCAAACACAGGTCACTACTCCTGTCTCCAGTATCAACTGCCCCTTACCAGGAGCATCAGATAAGCAGTCGGTCACAAGCAGAAAAGGCAACTGTAAAACATCCCATAATTCCACACTTCCTGAACTGCCCTCAGTCTTCCCCACTTCCTTGGAAACACAGAAGTTTCTTAAATCTGTCTGTCGGCTGGATATGTCTTTCTCAAAGGTCCTCTATCCATCACAGACAGTATTATAGATTATTGGACATGGTGTGAATACATGGCACAGATACATAACATGAGTTCACTGATCTGGTAAGAGTCTAGCATCTAATAATTTAATAGTAGAATGTCTTTGTGGAACGAAAATAGCTGGCTGTGGATAGGCAGTCTGGGAGGTAACTCACAGGATTCACACAGTATCAGGCAGAGACCAATGAATTTAAGAAAGCAACATGCGCATGTATAATTTTTTGTAGCTCCAGGACAAAATTAAACAGTATAATACTAGGGAAGGAAACAAGTATCAGGAGTAAGTCCTAATATAAATGCAGCACTTTTGCTGTTGGAAAATGTGAGAGATGCAAAACATCCTAATTGGACTGAACTTTCAAGAGTGCAAAATATTAGAAAAAGGGCAACCATGGCAAGGTGACATAAGAGTATTAACTAACATTGTCTGCTCTGAAAAAAACTAAAGAGAATCATAGAAATAAATAGAATCTAAAAATTTAAACTAAACTAAAGAGAATCATTCTGTGTTGGAAGGGAACTATAAGGATCATCAAAGTCCAGCTTTTGGCAGCCAGGATAGCCTCAAGAATCACAATATGTACCTGAGAACATTGCCCATGTGTTTCTTGAACTCTGGCAGAGTTGGTGCTGTGACCATATTGCAGGGGAGCCTATTCCAGTGCCCAACTACCCTCTAAAGGCAGAAAAGTTTGTGCTCCCTCATCAACCTAGAGTAACACATATTTTATCCACAGTTCATGTATTCTGCTGTATCTTCAGTGGTGCCCATCTGCTTGTAACATTCCTGAACTTCTTTTTTTCAGTTCAGGATGCAGTAAAGTACTGTAAGAGCTGAGATGCAGTTCCAAAAGGCTGGCAGTCTCATGTTTTTGTATTCTTTCACGTATTTCCTAATAATATGACTATAATGTCCTCCAGTCTAGCCATCTTCTGCATACTCAGCTAACCCCTCCTTGTTAGCCTAGATTTGAGTGCTCTTAGACACTCTAAATACACTCTCTTAAGCTTTCCATCCTTTCCATAGATATTCCCCTACACTGTATCTCGTTTTTCAAATTTTTACAGTATATCTTCAGTCTCTATGTTTACATTTGTTCCACAGTTATCTAGTCTATAATGCTCTCACAGACTTTGTCTCCTCTTTCCCTTTATTTCTGTTCACATTGATGCCCACTCTAGACTCATGTAGAAAAGTCATGGATTTTTGTAAGTTAAAGGTTAACCACAGACTGGAACTTCTGGCAAGAGATTTATTATTATTATGTGCAGTTGAAAATTAACCCAATTCGTCATGTCAGATCCTTGACTGTTGATTAGGTGTTTGGTGATTCCAAAAAATTACTTTCACACATTAAAAGAATATACACATAAAAAACCTATCTGAAAAAGTTGTTACAATACATCCATATTCTAATAATTCTTTAATAATTGCAGTGGTTTGGTGGCCAGCTAATTATACAATTCGATACAGAATGTAGGCATTGTTTAATTTCGCCTAAATCTATTCAGCACCTACCTGCAAATACACAAATGTTTTTTGTTTGTTTCTAGTTTAATTTCTTTAATGTAAATGTCTGGTAGCAGAAATCCAGGAATGAACATATTTTCTGTTGGAAAACAATTTCTTATAGTGTTTTTTTTCCCCTCTGAGACTTCTAGGAGATGACTTACACAAAACATATATTATTTTCTATGGTCACTCAAAAATATATGCATTTCATACAGTTCAAGCACATAATGCCACACTGCAAGAATTGCATAACTTCATTAAGATCAATAATGCTAGAAAACCAACAGAAGTCAATGAAGCAAAGATGTTTGTAAAGCAACTTCTAGCTGCTTAGATCCCTAAATAATTAATTTTAATATTACACTGTAGAAAACTGACACTTATGTATTTTGAAGAGCTTGTGTAGTACTGACTCTTGAGAACTCAGTTCTTCATGCTGTACACACATTGCACCTCTTCTGTGAGCTGTTTATTTTGTTTGTTTTAGGGTTTTTTATTAGATGTTGTTAAATAGTGGGCTGTGTGGAGAGGGTGTGCTTAGTTTTTCTTCCTGTTTTCGTTTCTTTTTTTCCCCCGGCAAATGTAGATAGGTATGCAACAAATAGATATTACACACAGTGATAACATAGGTGAGATCACGCAGGTGAATATTTTTTCATCAGTGTTTACTGCTTCCAGCAAAACCAAAATACTGCTGCCTCTTCAAACCTTGGGGAATATATGCATTTATGTCTGGTATTTCACTATTTATGCATGACAAAACTAGTCTCTGGAGAAATGGTGTGAGAAAACAGCTGCATCTTGCCATGAATAGGACTTTTGATGTTTGGCATTTATGAAGTGAGATCATTATCTCTTCAGCAAATGCTGAATTTAGACCTTTTAAAACTAGTGCTGCTGTCCATGAAAGCAGTCTGGAATATCTTGGAGAAGAAAAGAGATAATAATGTGTATTTTTAATAATGGTGTATTTTTGTGCAAAAGAAGAGACATAATTTTGTTATATACTTCTACACACACAAAATCCTAATACACTTGAGGGTTACTTTAGAGTGAATAGAAATAAACAGGATGCAGTAAGCATAAAGTTATTCCCTTGGAGATCATTGGAAGATAATTTATTCTTGATGTTATTTTAAATCATCTAAAAATATCAGAAAGAGTTCTTATTGCATTAATAGCTCTGGAAATAAGAGGTTGGGTTTTTTTAAACGACATCCTGTAAGATTATGAACTACAACCACAAAGTGGTACTGAAGTCTCTCTCAACATGTACCAAAATCAAATGACAGTTGTTTATCTATTTAGTTAATTAGAGATGCCCTCTTATATATCGTAGGAATGGCATAACAAACGAAAGCATTCATATCCTTGATTGTTATTAAGGGAATTGGGAAGAACAAGGTTAACAACATTCTAGAAAGAGCAGGTTCATAATAATAGTATGCAAAAAAAGACTAAATGACACGGAGCTTGGTTTATCAGCAAAGGAATCTCTATCTTTTAAATATGTATGAAGATTTAACCAGACAATTTTCTGTAATTTACTTACCTGCTGCATATTATCATTATATCTTCCTGAATAAAGAGAGGAGCATGAATTATGGAGATTCTTGATTGTGTTATCAAGCACTCTTGTATTTTGATAATGACTGCTTTGCAAGCAGTGCCAGACAAATTTCCCCACCAAACTTAAAATTTGTTAAAGGAATAAATAGCAAATTTTACAAATGTAGATGTGCTTTTTCTAAAAGGAAAAAAAAAAAAAGTATAAAATTATAGGTTTTATATATTAAGAGTTCTTTTTAAATTTTGCACTTAGTAAAAGTTATTTCCACAAAGCTACCTTTAGTAGTTTGAAATTTTTTTGACAATAATCAAGATTTGTGCCTTGGCTTTGGCATACAAAAGCTATCAGTCTCTTTTACTGTGAGCAATAAACACTATTTTACAGTTTTCTCAATGCCTGAGGAATGGTGAAACTCTTAACTTAGTGAGAGTGCCCAGAATAAAACTACATTTCTGATACTACAGGACTTTGAAACAAATTGGCCTCAAGCAGTCTTCTTACTCCAAAAGTGTAAAGAAAAAGAATAGAAGGAGTTTTCCTGATCGCTGTCAAGAGTAAAAATTGGATTCTTAATTGGATTTTTTCTTGAGGGGAAAATAAATTAAGTATAATGTTTAAGAAGATACTAGTTATTTCCACCAAACTCTCTCTTACTAGGATTCCGAAACTAGAAAGCCCTCTGCAAAAATCCAAGTTCCCTTTACCTGTGGTCTGTCAAAACCTGTTTTTTTTTTTTTGATTAATGATATTATTATGCTTTAATATCTACAAGGATTTGGCTAATACACATTCACTGAAAATGGAGAGAAATACAGAAGAGAGGGAGAATAGAAAATACATATTGCAGAAGGAGGGGAAAAAAAAAAATTGGCTGAACTTGTCCCTGCTTGGCTAGTGTGATTCTATAGCATAGGGATAAAGATCTTCAATTCCAACAAAGAGGTCCAAAATTTTATTCCTGGATCCCAGTTGTCATTACTTTTGTCAATAATTCTTAAAATGGAAAATCTAACAAAGAAATATGGCTTTTTTGTTTGTTTGTTTTAATTTATCCTGGTTTAGCCTTTGATGCCAGCCCAACATTTCTTCTCATGAATGCTACTCATTCCTCAAGACAGGAAACAGCATTCTCAGAGCAGCAAAGAATTTCAACTTATATACAACTTAATATTCTTACTTAGACCTTATCCATCTTGTTTAGAAATTAAAAATAGATTGATTTTGTTTTGCTCATTTTAAATAGTAATGGTCAAGTTTTGTGTATGTAAATTATGTAATCCATACCTCCAACTTTTGATTGTAGATTTGATAGAGATACGTGTATGCAGTTGTGTTAATTTTCTTAGTTGTTTAAAAAAATCTAATAAAAATATAAGCATCTATTTATTATACCAAATTAGGGATGTAAATGATGACAAATGAAGACAGAAAAAAAAAAAAAAAAAGGTATTCATCTATCTATCTGTCTAATTTCATGTCTAGAAATAAAATAGTGCAAACAATATCAGAATTTTATCAGCATTTCAGAAAGAGGTAGTTATGAACCATCTAAAAATCTTATTGCATTTTAATAGACTGGAAGTATTTCACTCTATTATTTATCTGCTTGCTCATAGCTACGTGAGACACAGTATGCATAAGTACTTCTGATGGCTTTAGTATTACACAGGATTTAAAAATACCCTACAGGCATTAATTGCAAAAAAAAGCTATTTAAAATAAATTGCCCAAACAGAGCTTGTCCTTGATTATAACAGTGTGTGGTGTTGGATTATGGGGGAATGGTGGTATTTACATGTGTATGTGTGTGCATATGAATTCTAATTTAATATAAGTATTTCCTGAAAGATGTATTATAAAAAGCCATCATGATGAAAAGTTTAAACTAGAATGAATGAGATCAACAAAATGAATATTTCTTCGTAAGTGAAGTGTTTTAAGTTTAAGAACTTCAAGAACTTTGAGGATATGAGCAGCCTGTTAATGCAAATAGAATTAATCCAATGAAAAGCTAAACAAGTCCTTTGAAATTAATGGTTAAATGTTTCATTTGAATAGATTTTAGACACTTCTAAAATCTTCTTGGAAACAACAACAAAAAAAGCGCTGATGCTGCTTTAGGAAATGAAAAACCCTACAAACCTGAGATCTATTGAAAGATTCTCTAAATGGAGATACTGTGACTGACTCTTGGCTGCTCTAAGAGTAACACAGTTTGTGGCTGATGTAAAACATGAATATTGTGTAGCATTGACAGGTTGGAGGTATAATAAGATTTTGCTGTGAACAAATCTTTTGCAGGAGATTTAAATGATAAAAATTATTAAAAAGAAAATGTCGTTTGGGAATATCAGCTGAGCACATAAGTTAAACTTACTGAGCTCAAATAATTGTGTGACAATGAACTAAGTGTGTCTAAAAGTCTGTTTTTCTCCACAGCCTTAATAAAAGACACTTCATTGTTAGGTGGAAGGAAACTTTGTATAGCAGTTAATGTCAATCATTTTCAGATTTAAGCTGCCTTTTCAGGACAAGAAGACACCATTTTGATTACCCATGTCAACCTAATGGAAAATACAAACCACCACTTTAAAGACATTTGATGGAAAATTGATGAAAACATATTGTTCTTTATTGAGCTAATGTATAAAAAAATCCTAAATAACGCAAAACCATCTGTTTTTCAATTTTCTTAGTTTACTAGGTAATGTATTTTTTAACATCAGGGTTGATATTTTGTCTTATAAAAATAATCATAACCTGTGAAAAACATGCCTCAGCATTCTGTTTATGTAATTTTAGTTACTCATTGTTTCATGTTAAGGTATCTTTTCAAGATCACAAAAACTTGAGTTTCTAGCTGCAGATCCAAATTTAAGGATGTGTGGATGCGGCATCTATATATGTTTGTAGATATGCACACGTTCTACAGTATAATAAATTTTTTTCAGGGTGCTTTTCGAAGTATCAGGATTAGGTTTAGAATTGAAGGAAGGGTATAATAAAAGGAGAAAAGACTGTAAATTATTTATTTTTGTAGTTAATTGATTTTTCTTACTGTCTGTGTGATGATGTGCATTTTTGTGTGTACCTAATTTTGAGAACATTTCAAAGTCTACTCTTTGGCATCTGTCTGATCTTGAAAAGGGCTGAGTTTACAAAGATATATCTTTGTGACCCAGTGGGACCCAAGAGTAAAAAAGTTTCTGTCTGCTGCCTCAAGATTAATTCTGTCAATTGATTGTGACTGCCTTGATGCATTGCAATGTTCAACTTCTAGTGGTTAAATCTGCTTCTAATAATAATTATTAGAATGGATATTTTATGTACTCATCCAGATGTCTGTAAATTAGATAACTAGTTTAGTCATCTCAACTCTTTCTTTGGTCAGTGTCAAAAAACCTTCTATCCTGTAAACTTTTACATTAAGTGCACTGAGCAATCATCTAATGAATTTTTGTTGTTTTGATTCCTTTTATGTCTTACAAAACCATAACAAAAATTTCAAAATTTCAAAAAACAGTGAAACTATTTAGTGATTAAAGACACACAAACATTTGAAAACCTATTCTTGGACTGCAGCCTTGCTAAGTGATGTTAGGACAGAAGCTACAAAACATTGTTAAATATGTCTAATAAGTTCACTTTGTAAATCAGCTTTCTGAACTCTCCTCCATGTTCCATCTACTTTCAATAAGGTAACTTGAGAAAAGGCAAATCATTAATTGTAAATGAACTTGGAAACTAATTTGATAATTCACCCAGATCAATTACCTGTCAAATAAGTAGATTTGATTCAGACCTATAAATAGATATTTTAAAATATTATGAAAACTTAAACAAATACTTAAATATTCAACTCAAGTATAACTTCCAGGAGATTTTCATTTCTGTTATTATTTTTAGCAACCTTTCCTATTGGTTTGTTTCACCTACAGCTTCTTTTACATAAATAAATTTGTATTTGTCCTTTCTGTGTACCCAAAGTTGGACTCAAGTTTACATTTGTCATAGGGATAAAACAGTGAGATGGAAATAGGCTATATTGATTTGTCTTCATGCACACTGTTCTTTCTGAGATTTAGTGCAAAACCCTGCAAGTGGTGCTAAAAGTTTGTTTTCTGAGGCATGGCAGTTTATAAAATGTACTAATAAATCTAATTTACCTGATACTATGCTCCTGCTGAATAACCCGTGCCCACATTATTACACTATTTATCCTTTATATCCAGGGTGAGACTTCAAGCTGTGTATCAGATCTCTGGTATTACAAACAGGCTTGGTTTGGCAGAATGCTAGTTGGTATGAGCTGAAGTGATGTCAGACATAGTTTTAAGAGTTTAGTAGCATAAGCAAGGGGTTTTCAGTACCCAAAGATGTTCTGTTGAAAAACTAATTTGACAAATGCAGCCACAATGAAGTCCATATTGACTCATTCTATGCATAAAGGAGCAAATTTGGTACAGCAAAAAGTAACTCCCCAGGCAGACAAGTTTTATGATCTCACTTGCTATTATGAAAGATTATCCAAGGCACTTTCTACTTTTCCATGAGACAGTTTATGAGTAAAATCTTATACCTAAAAACCAAGCTTTCAGGCAGGAAGAAGTCAAATGCACTATTTTTGTGTTTCAAGAGCTAAAACTTCAGTCGACTTAACTTCAATTTTTAAAGCTGATATTCATCTTAGAATATCATTCAGGTAAATGAAAAATGACGTTATTGTATGTAATTCTTCAGAGATTATTTTCTTAGAGTTAGAAAAAAGTTTCTCAGTATTTATTTTACTAAGGACTAAAAAATCCCAACTTTTTAAAACCAAAAAAATATTTTAGTTCTTTTGGAGACTCCCTTGCACTAAAAAAACATTCTCTATTTCTCAAGAGCCGGAGTGAGAAAAATTCAGCTTAGATATCATCATATTTATAAAGACGTTCTCTAAACCAGTGAATTTAGTTCTAAATTTTTCAACAGGTTTTTATAGTACCTTTGCATTACAGGTTTTATTTTTTCCATTTTTTCATTTTTTCAAATTGAAAAAAAAATTAAGTGCAGTCACTGGCATTAAGTTGGTGATTGAAAAATCTCAGGGACAATTGTGTTGCAGTAACTAAGTACATGAATTAACAGATGACTGGGCTAGATTTATATAAAACATACTTCTTTTAGTGGGTGCTGTGTTCCCAAGTGAGTTATTTTCATGTTGAGGCTTCGTCACATCTGTGGTGGTTTTACCACTAGGGGGTGCAACAATGACAAAAGACCGAATAGAGATGCAACAGCCAAAACAGGTTTATTTTCTATGGGCTCTATAGACCTTATAGAATCCCACTAGGCACTAAACAAATACACATAACAGACCCAACAATGTTCTGTAATAAAATAAAAACAAACTGCTTGTCCAAGCAGATTGGTGGGCTGAGGAGCAGAGGGAAGGAAGGGAAAGCCGCCTCAAAGATGGTATCTCCTGGTCTTGGAGCCCCTGAAAGATGAAAGAGTGAGAAGCACCCTCCCACCGTGAACCGTGAACACAGCTGAGCAGGTTTCTGGTGCCATTGTCAGGGCTCCGATGCTGCTGTGGGATGAAGGGAACTGGGAAGCACCAGGAAGAGCAGCTGTTGATGTTATCTGGACCACAATGAGCTGGCCAAAGGGGCACCCCCGGACTTTGTGGTTCTGGCTTTTATGTGCTCTTAAAATATCGTGTAAACTGGGGCCTTCTTCCCGGGCAATCAGCCTTCCTTTTGGTCAGCTGTGCTCAGGACCTCCCCTTTCCGAGATTTCGACACTCTGACCAAGATGGCACTTCCCGCCAAGAAGCCATTTGCTCTGGACCCAGAGCCTGGTGGCTGCCATTGCCACTAGCCACGGGGCACTGGGGGCGCTGCCCGCAGGCTGACCCTGCTGCCATGGATCCACTCTGGGTGGCGGCGCTGGCCCAGGGAGCCAACCCTGCCCCATCCACCAGCTACTGCCACTGCCAGGATCTGGCCCCACCCCACACGACCATGCTGATGGCCGCCGGGCTCTGGGAATCCCAGGAAGGGGGACCAGGGGCTGCCGGGGGCCGGGGTGCCTCTACCACCCTTGGTGGGGTGCGGGGGGGGAGGGGAGGCGGCGGCCAGGACTGGGCTGGGCCACCACTCCATGGCACCCGGGGACAGGCTCAGGACGGGTTCGGGGATGGCCTGTTTTCAGCCATGGGCCACACTGAGCCAGCCTCCTGCAGGCGCTCGAAGACGGGCCCAGCACAGCTTCAGGGGATCCCGCGGCCAGACACGGCTCCAGGCCGGGCCAGCCCGCAGAGCCTGGTGGGCCCGCAGAGCCTGGGGAGAACTACTGCCCCGGGAGGGAGCGGGCAAAGGCAGCTCACAGCCCCATCTGGCTCCCCGGGTTACGAGCAGGGTCCACCCCGGCTCCAGCCCATCCTGGGGGAGACACGGGGGACAGCTGGGAGAAAGTCCCTCTCCCTTCCCCCTCCCCCCGGCCCTCGGTGGGCCCTGTGGTCTTGCATGGCCTGGGGGGCCCGCAGAGCCTGAGGGGCACGCAGTCACTCCCCGCGACCGCCTGGGGAGGGATCTCACCATCCGAGTTGGCTGTTTCTCTTCTCAAGGAAAAAAAAAAATTAAGCAACCTTCCCCTTCCCCCCAAGACAAAACTACTTTCCTAATCCACTACAACATATGTTTATCAGGTTTTTTTCTGTTTTAAGATTACATATGGTTTTGTCAAGTAATTTACTTCTGGATCACTAAATAAGAAATCTCATAAAGAAATGAGATTTTTTTTTTAAAATTATAAATCACCTCCATTTTTTTTTCTACTTACATAAAATAGGCAATTTACACTGTAAAGACAGTTTTAAAGGCAATGAGGGGATGTATATAATATACACAGTAGGTCAGCTGAATAGTTTTTCCAGGCAGCATAGATGGAGGCAAAGTCATGAGAAAAATTCCTTCTCTAAACGGAATCTTCACACACAGCTAATTTGGACCAATAACAGCAAAAGGTTAGAAAGTCAGTGGGGGTTTTAATGAATAAAATATAGCAACTTCTTTGGAAGGAGGACCAACCATAACACCAGTGATGAAAATACTTTTTTTTACTTTTTTAGAAATTGGAGCAGGTTATTTCTGGGTTTATAATTTAGTTATTGACATATCCACTCATCTGTCTGTCTATTTATTCTATTATCAATAACAATTGTGTATCTTTTAACATTAAGACAGCTCTTGTAACAATTAGAGATAACATCAACAAAATGTTCCAGCTTAGACATTTACTCTTAATTATTATCTAATTATATTTTTATTTTTGTATTTTTTTTGTTTTATGAAAATATTCATTAATCTGTATTTGAAACACAACCTATTACACTATAGGTTGCACAAACATGCAATTTTATATTGCAACCACTTCATGTTACCCACAAATTAAAGTATCAAGTCTGTAGAATACAACTTAAATATACATTAGATAGAATAGATGATTAAAGGAACACATTTTGAGACTTTTCAAGTTATTTATGTGACCTATCATCCAGCCTGGTGGGATATTCTGCTGTAATCACTGCTGGAATGAATCATTTGGCTAGAAGGAGGAAAGGTTAGTATGGTCTGCCAGCATGGAAGCTATAATCCTTCAAAGTACTGCTTGTGGATATCTCTTTAATCAACATCATCAGTCCCATTTCAACTATTCTTGGAAATGTTCTTTTATTTTTAAGATTTTTTTTTCCTTTTATAACTTCGCAAAGAAACAGGTAGTCTAAGAGGAAAATTCTTTACACATGAAGCTATTTACAGTCAGAAGATCAGAAAGTGCCTCTCATTAAATTTGGCCCTTTAAGACTGTGAGGAAGAAGTATTGTCTAGCTACCAACTGCATTAAAATACTCTACAGTACCTTAATAGGTTGACATTGGACTCAAGTTCTGTGACAAAAGTGGATGGACTGTAAAGCCCAGTCATTTAGCATCACTGGTTAGTTAGACATGCAAATTATAATCAGTGCAGATAGAGCCAATGGAGTTTAGAGAACAGTTCAGTGTCCAGATTTAGTACCCTATCTCAGATTTTCGCATTCTAGAAAGACAATCTATATTAACCAGCTCCATGAAGATGTCTTAGATACTTAACAGATATAAGTAGCTGCCTTTTTCAGGCAACTGACTGAAGCCCAGAGAACTCAACAGATCACATGTACTGAAATAAGATCTTCACTGATTGTAATGGTCACTTTGGCAGCTCATGAATAGATTTTTATATTAATATCTAAGTCAGTGTGACAGGTTACTTCCCAAGTGAGAGATCTTTCTTTAACTCCTCAGATGTGACAGTACGGAACTGATAATCTCTAGGCATAAATACATATTTGATCAGAATCTCTTGCTCTTCATCCACCTTTAACATATTAAAATTAATACAGCACAAAATAGTCTGAATATATATGTACCATATTGCAGTACAAGGTATTTTTAAAAATGAAAATCCATGTCTATTACTCCTTCGACTTCATCAATTTTCAATTCCTAATGTTTGTTTCCTTTGCTGTTGTGGTAGTTGCTTTGCAGAAAAAGTGGTTAATGCAGAAATAATAATCTTTTTTTTTTTGCTATTATGAGGATTTCAAAAATTTTCAGTGACAAATAAGCCCCTCTGTACTTCAGTGCCTGTACTTCCATGATTTTATACATTCTAATGACTGTAAAAACTATGAGAGAAGGTTAAGGTTAATACCTAAGAATCAGAAATGTCCTAGTGTGGAGTAATCTACATGATGAAGAAAGTTCTTTGTGATAGAAATTATTTAGTTTTGAATTTGAGAACTTATTTTGAATGTAATTTAAAGACTAATGTGTATTCAGAATGCTTTTATACTGAATAACTAGTATAATTTTAATATGTCACATATATTTTGGGGATTTTGTGTGATTTCAAAATGAGATTTTTCCCTTGATATTTCAAGAAAGATTAATCATAAAAAAAAAAACTTGCCTTGAAGCTCTTTAGTTGCATTTTAATATGGGTTCACCTTAGGAAAGTAGAGAACAGATTTTTTTTTTCTACAACGTGTTCCACTTTTTAATTGGATTCTTCTTGATTCTTCGTCATTTCTTTATAAAAATAGAGACATTGCAAGTATGCTTGAAGGAAAGGATTTAAATTCTAAGAAGTCAAGAAAGACCATTAATCTGCTTAAAAATATGAAGAAATTCATCAGGAGGATGTGGAAAATACAAAAGGAGGTTAAAATCAACTATATAGTATGGAAAAATAGTTAATAGGTAACAGTTTTTCAGGGAATGACTTGTGGATCATAATGAGTGACAAGCTGAACATGATGAAGCATTGTGAAAGGTATTGATTGAAGCACAAAAAAATCCATCAGACCACTAAAAAAAACTACAACCAAAAAACTGAAAAGGAAGAGTTCTCATTGCATGTATTAGGTAGAAGGATAATAGGAGGAAGTTTGTATTCCTAGCTCATTTCAATATAAGTGGTCAGAGATGAATCTTTGATTTAATTTGGACTTGAAAATCTGGAATATAATGATCAGATACAGAAAAGAGCACGTGGAATGAACTGAGTAATTTATTCCAGGCAAAAAAAGGTCTGACTTCATACAGAGAAAGATTTCAAATGAAAAAAATGTCTTCTGCTCCATTCATGTATGCAACTTAGAACAAGAAGTGATGAGATTATAGTAAAGCAAAAGAGATTTTGTTAGGTATGTATTTGTAACAGAGACAATGAAGCAATGAAATGCTGTTTAAAGAACAACTTAATAAACTATCCTAAGGAATGTCATTGTTCTAACTGCTCCTATGCACGACGTGGAAGTAGACTCTATGATTTAGATTGGTCTATGTTTTTTTCTAAAGAAATATCATATAGGAATATACAGGACCTATCTTTCTTTCTGCCTGATTGTTCTCTTAGAAATCCCAGATACTGAATGTTTTTTCCAGTTTTCCATTGAAGTTTTCCATTGAAGAAAGAGCAATTTTTCTTCCTTAGAAAAACCAGGATGCTTCCTTGAGTAATCAGATACAGGAAAAAGTAGTTTCCAATTGATGGGATTAATTTGCTTTCATGTGAGTATTGAAAAGGCAGCCACTTCAACTTAAACTAGTCACTTCTGCTTACTTTTTCAGACACTGAAGGTAAATCCACATCTCCACAGGCAAATTCACCTCATTTTAAAAGCACAATCTACACACTGGTGATGGCATAGCATAGGAAGAGAATGGAGGGCAGGAATCAGGGGAATTATTGACTATCCAAGGTTAAGCCAGACTCTGGATGTCCAGTCTTATTCGAAAATTCTTGGAATTCTTGACATTTTCAGAGATCTTTCTTCACTGGAAGATGAGCCACAAAAATATTATGAATTTTCAAAAATCTTCTCTTTCTGTTCACTGCTGAAAGAAATCTGGGACTAACAGCCAGATCTTCATCTAGAATCAATGAAATTCCATGGAAGTTGTTTGTTTATTGATAATAGACGTGGCTTCCTCAGGACAAGGGTTTTTTTCTGTATTGTATAAATAATTTAGTTTCAATCATACAATAATTTGCATATATTTGCATATGTAGTCTTCATTTTAGTGGTCTCTGTTAATAAAAAGGAATATTACAGTATCAGATAGAGTTAGTTGTACTGGAGTTACCCTGAAATAATCCAAAACTTTATCATACAATACATTTTAGAGACAAGATTTAAGACAAATATGCCTTTACATCTCCACTTTTGACACATAGATACCAAAGAGTAGAGTAACAGGAAAGAAATGTTCTTAAAACATTCTTATTTGATAGTGGTTAGCTCCACTTTCTCTGAATTAGTAGTAATAAGATGTCATTCCATTCCTACAAGAGGTTATTTTGCTATCATTTTCAAAATGCTTTTACCCTTAAGAGAAAATTTTTGCAAAACACAATATCCAAAAAGTCATGGAAACTAGTCCTGAAAAACTCTGTTGTATCAGCTAGTTAATCTCCTAGGAAATAAAAGTGTACCTCCTGCTGATTATTTACAGTTTCACAGTGTTAACAAGGTTGGAAGAGACCTTTGAGATGATCAAGTCCAACCCATAACCCAACACCAACCAATCATCTAAACATCTACTATAAGTACACACTAAAAAAGATCTTAAGTTCTACAGACTTCCTCAACTTTTTGCCTTGATTTTGTTTATTTGTTTATTTGTTTTTCTTTATGCATTTTTTCAATCCACTGGTGTTCACAAAGCAATAACTGAGAGGTGCATTATGATGATTTGCAACACAATCTGAACTCTTTTCAAAGGATACTTGAGCAAAGATAATTTATGATAAATTTCAAAAATTGTCACAACACAAAGATGAATCTGAGTGTTTAAATATTAAAGTAGATTTTTTTATTCTTGTTTTTTTATTATTTTTCCTTTTCTTTCACATCCTTTATTTTTTTAATTAAATTTTTTATTTTATTTCTGATATAATGTAGTATTGAATTTTGAACATAATGTTGAAATTCTGGTTTACATCATCTTCTAAATCTGATATATGATATTAACATTTATATTTATTATGCCTATTCTCCTGCTGTGCCTGTCACTAAGTGGGGGAAATTTCACAATCTGAGAAAATTAAGATGTCACTGTAAAATATTTCTGCCAAACTTCTTTGAATATATCTAGGTTTACATCCCGTCAATAGTTTGTGATGCATTCTCTTCACTAGATGTAAGATCTTACTAAAAGTTTGTATGTTTCCCGCAAAAGCACATACTGTGCTTGGATTTTTTTGTTCAAGCATTTTATTTACCCTTTCGGACGTTAAGCCATGTGAGAGCTAGTAATAAATTGTTTTCTGCTATAAATACTATATATTTTTCAAGGATATGGGCCCATTTTCAATGTCTGTTTCTTGCTTCATTATTAAAGTCCTGTAACTTCGCTACACTACCACTACAAGTCACCTTGCTTAAAAGGTCACAGGAGATAAACTCATTAGATTACTCTATATGACTAACATTCCTGTTTAAAATCATTTCATCTATCTTTATATCATACATATGTTTTATCAATAACAACTTAAAATATATTTCTAGATTATTCCTGGAGGAAAGATTGTACAATATAGGACTTAGTAGTGTTTTCTATTCAACTTTGCCAAAATCACCTCCTTCAATCAAGATCTCACCAGTAGTATTTGAGGAGTCAATTATACATCTAGGCAGACTTTTTTCATACTGTGCTATAAAATTTTTGTATGTGTGTTCAGGTATTTTTAGTCAGAGGTTTTGCATGGAGAAATCAAACACTCAACAAACACCTTACATTTGTGAGCTGAATTTATACTCTCATAAAAAGAAAATCAAACTTTTCTATTACACAGTTTTGACGGGCATTAAGCTTATTACTCTCCTTTAATTCTTAGCCAAAAGATTCTGAATCAGTTTTTCTGTTATTATCTCCAGGGCCAATGTAAGATTAACTAGTTTAGAGTTACATGATCTGACCGCTTTTTTTGAATCGTAGTACATTGTTTGTACTCTCCAGTTAGCTGTCTAGCTTGAATGAAAGCTGTAGCTGAGAACTTCATGAAGGCTTATTAGCATATTTGCCAGCATTACTTCTTACCTTTTGAATTCAAATTGCACTTCATAAAATGTTCAGTGCCTTGGAAACCTTTAGCATAGGTTGTCTTCCCCACTGTTGTTGCGATGGGTCTCACAGAGGACCACAGATATATAAATTTTCTGGTGCATTGTGTTTCACTTCAAAAGGACAAACTATTATTTAATAGATGACTATGTGTTTTGTCCAGTTGGACAAAACCCATTCTTAAATTTCAGTGTGTTGTGTAATCATTCTCTCTTAGCCTGACTGCATAAGAAATGCTTATTCCTGAATACATTTTATATTAAAGAATTATTTAAAATGGAGAAAAAGAAATCTTTGCTGTACTGGTAACACACAGTACAGAATATATACAAAAAATTTCTGTATAAATCTATGTTTTACACTGTTTTTAGCTATCATTCTTTGTTCATGTAAGGGTTCCAGAGCTCTATTAAGAAGTAGTCATTTTCCAAAGTAGAAGATTCTCATCTATTATGGATATGATTTTTGAATAATTATTACAGGAACAGGCAAAAACAAGAGCTGCACTGCAGCTGAAACAAGCTATTGGTGATTTTAGGATACCAGTTACTAAAAAAGCATTTTCCTGACATTTGCATGGTAAATTCGGATCTCACTCCGATGCTAAATATTTTTCATGGGTTCACCTTCTGGGGCAAGCTTCAGGAATACATCAAAATTAAACAATTGGATTTTTGTTTTAACATTGTTTCATTTATTTGTGTTTTTCCTTCTAGAAGTCATAAAGATTTTCAAACACAAAACTCACCAAACATATAATTATGGGTCAATCTCTATGCAGAGTAATGAAATCAATGCATATGTTTGATTTTTTTTCATTGTTTGAGGCCGAGTGTAATGGGGTTTTGAGTAACTTGGTGTCTTCCTACAATGAAAAGTGTCCATGCCAACGGCAGGAGAGTTGGAACTAGATGATCTTTAAGATCCCTTCCAAATCAAGACCTTCTTTGATTCTGTGATTTTCATCTATCATGCAGTAAACTCTATTTTAAATGTGATTGGCTTTTTTTTTTGGTTGGGGGGGGGGGAGTGGTGGGTGGTGATTTATTTGCATAAATTGGAAGACTGTGTCTAGTGTAAATTTCATCTGATTTATTAAAAATAAACACAGCCTCTATCGGAAGCCTATATGATTTTTGTGTATTAGAGTTGTATTGATAATAGCTTCATCTTCATTCTCTTGGAACAGATAGAAAAACATCTTTGATTATTGGATTTTTCTGCATTGCATACTGCAGGGTTAGAGACTTTGTTTCCTACTTTTTCTAAACAGAAAATGGAAGTTTGCACAGAAGAACTCTGTAGAATCTATTTGGTATGTTTGAAAAGGATGATCTTCTGATTCTGACAATTTCTGCACAGCTTCCCGGTATAATTTTTTCATAAATATTGTCAGAGAAACAGGAAACAAGGTCACCAACCTCATAGTATCGATGGTACTAAAAGTAGTTAATCAAAAAAAGCTTTTCCAATCTGTTCTTACTGAAAGAGTAACTCTTCTAGAATGGTTGTAGCATATAAAAACAGTAGATAGCACAATAAATTCTCCATTGATAGATGTTCAATGACAGTAAAATTATGTAAAACTGTCTCTCCTGTTGTGTTATACATACAAAAGGAATGCTTGTGTATGAACAGCAGCATAAGTAAGGTTATAAAGTATGATAAAATAAATACATAGCTTCTAAAAAGTTAAATGAACCAAAACAATGTAAACTTGGAGTATTTCACAGCTTGATTTCTCTCTATCATCCTGAGCAGCATAGATAGAGTGGAGGTTTAGGAAAAAAAAAAGAAAATCCATAAAGGAACATTAGTTCATACTACGAACTGTCAACAATCACAAATAATTTAAGATTGCAGCCACTAACAATTTAAGTATGTTTTTCTCTGATAGATGACCTGAATTTTCTGTATACTTATGGAGATTACAGTGGCCCTAGCATCATTTTGTAAATAACCTATACTACCATGCACAGAGCACAAATTTAGATTTCACAAATTACAACCCTAAATTATAAATGCTGGTCTACACCACTGTCATAGAAACATCGTATGATCCAATTTTAATTGCTGATTAAGGAAGCATTGTCAAAATATAGCATCAAGTGCCCTTTGGTATGTTGGTACATAACATGTTAAAATTATTGAACGCTATGTCAACATGTTCTTTAACTGTAGCAGTCCATTTAGTCTTTTTTCTCTTCTTTCTGAGGAATGTAGATTTTTTTTAATGCTCAATATTATGTACAATGTTCTCCAGATGTTAAAAGAGTGATTGGAAATTTCAAGGTGACTTATGCAAGGAAACATTACATTTACTGGAAAGAAACAGAGACCAGGTGAGGATCTCACCAAAGACAGATAACTGATATATTTTATATAATTCAGAAAAGAAAGAAACATTTGAAAACATATGAAAACGAAGGTAAACCATCTTGATTCTAAAATCTTGTCTTCTTTTTAACCTTGAGACTTTTTATTTACTTTTTTTTCCAGGGGATTTTTTTTTTTTTATTTCTGAGTGAAAGACCAGTCCTTTTGAATGGATTTTTTTTTTAATGCCACTGAAGTATACAGTGTGACATGCTCTAAGTGTTCAGTCTTTAAATTGCCACAAGAATGAAGAATTTTCTCTTTTCTGCATGATTTATTTCCACTAAAATTATTTTGTTCTCATGAGCAACCTGTTGGCAAACTTTGGAGTAGAGGGTTGGTCAAAATATTAAATTAAAAACATCAAAGTTCAATCAAATTTGTGCATATACAAAAATATTTGGGACATCAAATGAGAATGGCACTACTACAAACATTAAATGAAGAAACCTCTCGTAAATTAAGGAAGTTGTCATTCTTGAGTGATCCTGTGATTGGAAATCAATAGAAATGGAGAAATCAATTTTATGAAAAGGACTTAACTTCAGTCTCACAGATAGAAGTAGATTTATAATTACTGTATTTATTCATGACATGTTATTTTTTTAATAAAAAGTGTTCTCATAATAAGCACAGAAGCTTCGCTGTTTAATGGCAATATTCACTTATACAAAAACAAATGTCAAACAAGTGAATACAAGTTTGTACATTCCAAGTACCAAAGAACCATGCTGTGATAGAAATATTGGTTTAAGGTTTTCTAGCTTCCTGCTCTGTACTACACACTAAAATAGCAAGTTTTCTAGGATAAAATCTGAATTTTTGAAATTATTTTACAGAAATCCCCCTCAATTTCTCAGAATATGTACCAGTTTCTGCCTACCTGCTGAGGTATCGAGGTCTTTGAAAGGCATTATCACCATCGAAATGCCCAACATTTTCTCCAGGGCATACTAAGCTAGTGCATACACTAGCACAGCTTGTCAGAAAGACATTTGATTTCTCCTTAAACCATACTAGATTGTAAAACTTGGGCCACATTTTGCTTATGTTAATCACAAAACCCAATCTGATAATTATTTGATTGAAATCACTAAAGCATTTAACACTGTAGAAGACACAGTGATCTGGAGTATGGTGTGCCTCTTTTGTTCAAGTAGCTCAGCAAGTACTCCACTCATTCAGACTGTGGGATAATGCAGCTCAGTCACTAAATCTGAAAACTAAAGTCTGACCCAACATTGCTTAGGTAGATGCTTTAGGTAGAAGCTTATAAAATTGATTATAGTCACAGACCCAGAAGATTGTTCCTTCCTATGCTACCTTGTTAAAATACCTTCACTTTTCATGGACCAGAGTACACAACAAGGATTGTATATTCCAAGAGCTAAAATATTTTCTCTCTTGTCCGGAAAAAGGACAATGAGCAATGCATTTTTACGTTGCTAAATAAGAGAGAGATAAGGATATATCTCTGGCTTCAAGGGTAAATTGCACAGATTATCTTCAGTTTACACTTCTTTCAGGAGGATTTGGATGTGGGTCGATGAAAGCATTTCTCAGAGATGCTGAATATGCGTGTCCTAATCAACTACGTGAGAAGAAAGACCTTGCTCTGACTCTGCCGAAACCATAGCTAACTGCTCTGACACTTAGAATAATGATAAAATCTCTTTCTAGCTTATGCCTGAGAAGTGAGAGATCATAATGCCTCAGGCTCAGTAGAAATATCTGTAGCTCTGAGTTTTGTTTGTATCCCTGCTTGAGATACACAGAACCAACACTTCCTACTTCTTCAGATTTTCCATTGGAGAGGTCACGTGCCCATTTATGTACCTAGAATATTTCTAAATTTTGCATTTAACAATCCCCTTCCGGATCAAAATGTATTTTAGATATCCACAGTTTCATAGGCCTTTTTTTTCAAGAACCACTGAATTCTTAAGCATTGTTGTTTCATGATCCTAATGGCTAAATTCTCTGTTAGCTACAGAGTCTTGAACTATTTGCTGTTCTTTTGTTCCCTTTAGTTATAGGAGAAAGGAAATTGTTTAATAATTTTTTCATTGTTCCAATAATGCTTTAATTTAATTTTTCTAATGGTTTCTTTAAAAAACTTGATATGTCTGTTGCACCAGACACCAAAATCAATTTGAATGTTTTCCACACACCCTCCCTACAGACCACAATGTTAATTACCAGAAGAACTAAACTGCAGGATATTAATGAGGGAAATGACAACTGAACATTTGTGTGTTAAGCAATTCAGAATAAGTCATGAATCCCTTAATCTCCAAAAGACTAATTTAACAAAAAGGAAATAGCCAAAAACATGTTAGTCTACGGATCGCTGACTTGTGCTGACATACCTGGCTTTGAGTCAATGAAATCTAGACCCTGTAATGCCAGAGAGAAATCACAAGGCATTTGAATATTAGAGGAGCACAAAGAGTTTCAAAAGACAAAAAATATTCTTTATTTAACATTACCTCTGACTATGCCTGCATATCTATTTTAACTAATGTAGCTTTTTTACAGCTCTTCTTTAATTGATGCATTCTGATTGAACCAATGTATAGCTAAGACAGTAGGAAGTGATTCTCCTATGATTGAGTTCAGATTATCAAAGTCAGAACAAAGTCTACTCCATCAAAAGTTTGTCTCACAATTTTATCTTGTTTAATGATTTACGGGGTGCTCTTTTAATTCAAGTAGTTGCAACTGAATTGTCATGAACTTCCTTGACAGAAAAATACATTACAACAGTACACAGAAATAAATAAATCAGAATTTCATATTTTAAACAGATTAACAAAAATCCTAGTGTTTTTAGATGGCTACTTTTGCTTCTACCTAAAGCTGGAAGATTTATAATTGAACGCATTTTAACAATTAATATTCCCTAGTAAATAATTTAATTCTATTTGTACGATATGATAGTAAAAAATCTGATTTAACCAGCAGTGTGCCCAGGTGGCCAAGAAGGCCAATGGCTTCCTGGCTTGTATCAAAAATAGCAGAGCCAGTAGGAATAGAGAGGTGACTCTTTTATCTGTACTCAGAACTGGCAAGGCCACAGATTGATTACTGTGTCCAGCTCTGGATCTCTCAGTTTAGGAAGAATATTGGTGCACTAGAGCATCTCCAAAGAAGGGCAGCAAAGCTGGTGAAGGATTCTTGAGCTCAAGTCCTGTGAGGAGAAGCTGAGGGAGCTGGGGTTGTTTAGCCTGGAGAAGACAAGGCTCAGGGGAGACCTTATCACTCTCTACAACTGTCTGAAAGGAGGTTGCAGCCAAGTGAGTGTCAGTCTCTTCTTCCAGGCAACCAGCAGTAGGACAAGTGGGCACAGTCTTAAATTGTGCCAAGGGAGGTTTATGTTGAAGATTAGGAAAAAGTACTTCACTGGATGATTATATATTGCAATGGGCGGCCTGGAGAGGTGGTGGAGTCATCATCCTTGGAGGTGGTTAAGGAAAAACCAAGGGTGGCACTTAATGCCATGGTTTGGTAGACATGGTGTTGTTCAGTCATAGGTTGAACTTGATGATCTCAGAGGTCTTTTCCAACCTAATTGATTGGGCAAGAAATTGAAATTAATTTGGCTTATTACTTTGCAAGATACTAGAACTTAAAAGAAACCCAAATCTGTCCTATCACTTTTCATAATAGTAGCTAGCAAGGGCCTGTGTTTTGAATTTGTCCTAAAAAAAGGTGTTGATAACATAGGAATGTTTTCATTATTGGTGAACCACAAGATCTGATCTACTCAACCCATCCGACCAGTAGGCAGTCTGAGGATGCACAAAAAGTTGGGAGGGGAGACATATGGGACAGCTGACTGCAACTGAGCAAAGAGATATAATGTACCATATGACACCATGCTCAGCAATAGACAAGGGGAGGGTGTGCCTGCAAGCCATTGCTCCAGTGTGGCTGGGTATCATTTGGTTGATGGTGAACTGTTTTCCTTTGCGTTACTTGTCTTTCTTGGGTTTTATTTCTTTCTCTTGGTTATTTTCATTACAGTTTATCATTATTATTGTTATTATTATTATTAATTTATTTTTTTAATTATTAAACGGCTTCTTTCAACCAGTATTTTTTCTCATTTTTACCCTTCCAGTTCTCTTCCATTCATCCTCCTGGAGCATGGAGTGAGGGAGTGACTGTGTGGTGCTTAGTTGCTTGTTGAGGTTAAACCATGACAGTAAATTATTTTTAAAGTAATAAAAATAGCAGGGAGTGGAGAAATATTTATAGATATGCATTTTTAATTGGAATTTCAGTTGTATAATTACAGGGATATGATATTTTTTTGAAACAGTCATTGTGATTTTCATAAGTCTGTAAATCCCATTGAGTGTTTACTTCTGCTTTTAGGTACCTCAAAATCCCTACATCCAGAATTCTTTTTTTTTCATATTTTTTCATAATGGGCTTAAAAGTCATTTTGATTAATCAAAAGAAAAGCTTGTTATGTAACTATGATATTAGGCAGCTGTATTCAAAAAGTCAACATGTTTCAATGGATAATAATGTAGAAAACACTATCCTGCCATTCTGCACATAAATGACTTAAGAAAATTGGTGAGGAAAAAAACTACACTTTGTTGACAAATTTAATATTTCAAAGCTAGTTTTTGAATCTCTGTCTCTGGAATTTTTTTCTTGATACACAGAGAAAATGGCTAATATGAGTAAGCTGTTGGACTGAGTATTAACATGTTCACCAACCCTGTAACACATCCAATGAGTTTTTGCTGGCCAGGCATTTGTCAGTCAGGTTAGAAGGGGTCAGGCCCTATTACTATTTGAAAGAGGATAATCCTCAATATTGCTGAGTTTCCATCTACTGATTTTCTGGTTTTCTCTTAAATTTTTTGATTTTTTTTGCGTTAGTCTTTATCCCCTTCAGCTGCCTAAGTACCCACACTTCAACAGTGTCACCACAGCTTGCAATTTTACATTTTCTTATCTTGCCTGGCTCTAGTGTAGGTACTTTCTCACAGCTTAGCATTTTCCCAGATGTCTGAGTCAAGGTTATACTGCTGTGCTATGTCAAAATTAGGTCATGATTCACAAACAGCTGAATCTCTAAAAGGGAGATTGCAGTCTCATTTTCATCAGAATAAATATAAAGAAACCTTAAAGCCAAACTTAATAAACTCCAAATAATCTGGGAGAAGGAAAGGATCTTAAGGGAGATCCATTCATATAATGATTAAAAAGTTCAGAAATGCTTTGTTCCTAACTTTGAGCACTAAAATAAACCAGACTTGCATTTATCTGAATGAAATCCAGCTGCTAATCACTTATGATGCAAATCAAAAGTGTATCTCAAAATTGAAAGCGGCATGTCACTATTGAAAAAATCCCAAACCAAACTATACCAAAAAAACCCCCCAAACCATACCAAACCAAGCAAAACCAGCATTAAAAGGAAAAAAAAAAAAAAAAAAAAAGTATTGTGTTTTCTCTAAGCACCTCTGAAATAACTCTATCTAGAGTTTGTTTACCTAATATATTTGACAAATGACAAAGGATAAGATAAATTGATATAAATACTGAATTAATGAAGACTGAATTTTTAAAATGTGACTTTTAAAGGCCTTCTCTAACAAGTTTGATCTTTTTCTACATAATAAAAAGGGAGCCATTCAACACACTCAAATACAGGAAATAACAAACATAAAGAGAGGAAATGCTGTTTTCACAGAGGATGCAAATCATTCCCATTTTTCTGTCATAAAAGTTGATTTTTCCAGAAGGAGCCTTAGTGGAACTTCCTTTCCTCAGTTAACAGAAGACAATAGAAAATTGTATTGCTGAGTTCTTTCTGCAGGAGAAAAAAAGAAAAATATAGGATGAACTAAAGTAAAAGCTGATGGATAAGATAGATAAGAACTTAGACAAGGACTCTGAATTATACAAAATCTTCTGACTTGCAAGAAAAAAAAAATAGAAAAATTATGCAGCTAATCCAAAAGGAAGAATTTGAGGAGTTCAATGCTCCTAGCTATGCAAATGACATAAGAACTCTATGTAGCTTCCAACTAAACTGATGAACTGCAAACAGCCACAAACAGTAGACTATAAATTACTCACCACTTGTAGACTAGTTATGTGGACTTACATCTCCAAAGTTTCATATCCTAACTGAGTCATGAGTTAGCTTCCTTCTTGTTCACTGCTTACCACCATTCTAACTTTCCCCTTTCTTGTGAGGGCCTGAAAGTTTTGGAACAGGCCTTAAACATCAGTGATAGGGCTTATTTAGAATAATATTTTAAAACAATCTAAACACACTTGTTTGAGTAATGAAATAAGGATTACACATATTCTTTTCTATCAGGCAAGGTTGTTTCAGTTTGTATTTTATTCTATAGCACCCTTCAGACACAACACTTTCATTCATATTTTTTTGACTTGCAGACTATAGTCTGGAGACAGTCAAATGCGGTCTATTTCAAATTGCCTCATGGTGTCTATTAAAGCAATTTGACGTCGCTGAGAAATTATCCCCACGTTATTAACAAATCCAATAAAATAAATATAATTAACTGTGAGAATATATTATTCCATTAGGAACATGGGTGTCTCAAACTGTGAAACAGAAGATCCTATTTAGCACCTTGATTAGATAATATAATAAATTGTTAATACTTCAGTGTTGTATAGTCAAGAAGTACCCAGTGACTCTAGATAAATGTATTCATTGATTGTTTATAAGTCATCTGAGAAAAATGTGACATCAAATATAATAGGAAAATTAAAAAAATATTTATATAACATTTCAATGATTAAAAAAAATCAGCATTTTTTGTGTGTGTGTGAGTGTGTGTGTGGGGATGTTGACTCCCACTTCCCATCAATGGGCACTTCACTGACTATGGGATTATAAACCAGCATATTTAGTCTGAATAGTATTCAAAATATTATTGTGATATTAGTGACTGGACCAGTAGCTCCTTCCCCATAAGTCTGAGTCAAGATAGATTTTCAGAAGAATCTAAAGAGCCCTGAGAATGGCATGAAGAGAAGAGCAAATGACAGCTTTATTCAACTGGCATCTTACAGAGGCGAGAAAAATGACTAAATATGTCCTGAATATGACTAAAGAAAAACAAAATTTACTGAGCAAGCATCGAGCTAAGTTCCAAAAGTCTGAAAGGGTTTTTCCCCTTGAAAAGTGACCTTCCTCTAGGCAGCCATTACAACCTAGTGAAGTCTGTAGTTAGATTGTTA
Organism: Serilophus lunatus; assembly: GCA_013399895.1. Lineage (NCBI taxonomy): Eukaryota > Metazoa > Chordata > Aves > Passeriformes > Eurylaimidae > Serilophus > Serilophus lunatus. The sequence continues at coordinate 287,744 of VXBA01004713.1, forward strand.
GATTGTATCATTTCTCTAAAGTCTGTAGGTCTTTGTTAAATGTGTTCTACGCTGTAGTGGACATTTAGTCTACAGCAGCATCAGAGAGGTTAGTGTGAAGCTTATAGTGTGGGTACTGCAATAAAGCAGATACTAAAAAGCAGCTTTTCAGCCCACACAATCACTCCTATTGCCTTGCACAATGTGCTTATACAAACGAGTTTTAAGACATAAGCACTTCTTTGCAGAGAGGAAGTGCATAATGCACTCAAAACATTTCTGATCTCCTGTGACATTGAACACATTTACATTGCCAAGGGGAATGAGCTCAAACACAGAACCTCTGATTGTTCACAAACTTTAACTGTAAATTTACGTCTTACTTCTGATTTTGATGAATACAAGTAGGCCCACAGAGACAGCTCTGCTGTGTAGGGAACCAGCCTTAGACAGTGTGGCTGTGAGTCAATTGCTGCCAAATGGCCTCAGGGCAAGGATTCAATCCCTAGTCTTCTTTTGTTTAGCAGAATAGAAAGAGTTATAGAGATCTTGGGTAAGAAGTGAACTACATGACTAGGTCACAAGTGACTGGTGCTCTATTTATAGGCTTTTGCACAGAAAATTCTGGATTTTTTTTCTCTTTGACTATTGTTTATATGAGGATATATGAGTTTATAGACCTCGGAAATGCTTCTGACTGCAGCTCTTAAAAGGAGTGTTCACAAAGTTTCTCACAGCTATCTAGAAAACGCATTCTATATTTCCCAGAAAGGTACATCTCACTTTATACTCTTGCAAATCCATCATCAAATCTTACATATAATGTCATTTAGTAACCCACTCTGCTGGGACAATCAGGGATTTGGAAAGCACACACCCTCAGCTCTCCATTACAAGTAAACCTTTCATTGTGTACCCAGCCTCTTTAGATTATTTTTCTATCTAGAAGATGCTTTTACTGCTTGCAGATCAGTTTTCTCTCTGACTTGTTCTAATAGGTTGGCTGAGAGAGGGCGGGCAGTCCTGTAAAACCCATCAGACAGTGACTGTTCCATGGAGATAAGGTCAAGGAAACATTAGCTATAGACAGGTGCTAGCAGATGCATGTAGTCCTTGTTGGGTGGAGACATGTGCTGTGACTGGATAAATATGAAATGAGATTTTAGCTGCAAAGCAACCTGCTCTTAGAGTACAGCTGGAGACAGTCAGAAGATTCTTTGTTTTTTACCAGACAAAAGCTAAAAATGTGATGAGGCTGTAGACTTACTGGTCCTATCTGAGTGTCTTTGACTATAATAAAGGTCATGAGACAAGCTCTGACTTTCTCCACGTGAGCATATAGTCTTTAAATGCTGAGGATGCTTCAAAGGAATTTCTTTAATATTCGATTGGTTTTTGGTTCTTCTTGGAGATATTCTGGCACTACATGTGACCTGTAAAAAAGGTGGTGGTTGACTCCTGATGTTTGTGCACCCTACTGCTACTAAATTCAGGTTTTCTCTTCATGGAAAAGATACATGGGAAGATATTATGGCTGTCTTCAAAGTAGGGATATCTAATTTTAACACTCAAATAAGAATCAGAGTGTTGAAATATTGACCAATAGGCTATATTCTTGGTGGAAAAACCTGCATATTGCAAGTCACTGGAAGTAAAAGAATTTCTTCTGTTACATCTTTATCCTCACTGGACTAATTACTTTAACTTCTGTCTACTAAGCGTGGAGAAAGGAGAGAAAGATCTGTCTTCTTTTGCATTTGTCTTCACAAATTCAATTCATGGAAGGCTGTGAAAAACATCAACCAAGAGAAGGTTATATGTGTCTGGAGGCATCCCATGGTGGGGTGGGCAGAGACAGAGAGAGAAAGAGAGAAAGGAAGAAAAAAATATAATCTCTCTTTCCTAATCCCTGCTTGAGCCAATTCTTCTCCTTTGAGAAGGTTACTTAGTTACTTAAATCAGCAGTTTGAGGAAATAGGTAACACAAACATGTATCCACTCTCTTGTTACATCACTAATATTTCTATGTATTCTTAGTCAAAATGAGCATTAAATATGATATTTAGACTTGCTGCAAATACAGCTTCTTACCCTTACAATTCCGTAAGCATTAAAATACATACTTGACAATCAGAATATCATTTTTCTTTATGGGAAATCAGTAAATGGCCACATCAAAATTAAGAATACGTTTGTCCTTGATAACATAGATTTTGATTTATCTACTCCAGAACGCTAATTACCAGTGGAATTTGTTATTTTTATATGACTTGGAAGAAAAATTAAAATATAAATCCTGTGTTCCAGCAATAATTAAAGAGAAAAATAGAACAATAAATGAAGAAAAATATCCAGTAAGTTAATTTTATTTTTTAAATGAGCTCATTTTACATATACATACATACATATATGTATATGTGTGTATATATATATATATATGATCAGTCATTAAGAAATTAAGTTATTTTGTATCCCAGTCATAAATGCACATTTGGTTCAGGGTCTGAGGATCAATGGTTCTCTATGGGATTGGGTTTTTTGCAATTTCAGCCATTTTTGGCCAAATAGGAAGTGTTAGAGTTTATTTTGGAAGTTAAATTTTTCTTTTAGAAAGCTGATTCTTAGTAGGTTGATGATACAAATGGAGTCACATTGATTTTTCTTGTACAAAACAATGGAAAACTTCTGGTACACTGAGATGTTTTGGCCATCCAGAGGCAGTATTTGAATATTGTTTTAAGATTAAGTTAGTTAACAAATCACCTTCAATTATAAAAGGTCACCTGAGAGAGAAAACTGCATCTCTTATACGAGCCTTTAGGGACTTATTCATCAAAGTTCTGACTGTGGGAGAAAAACCTACCTTAGCTACCTTCTACATTTTTTTCATATATTTAATACTTGCTCACAAATGTTTTACTGAATTTTGCTTTAAGAAATTATATGTGTTATGTCTCAGGAATAGTATTGCTGTAATTGCACTTCAAAACACCACCACAATTAACTGCACCATTCCAGAGAGCCAAGCTGGAATAACTGATGGTTATAAACTGTAAAGTGAGCTCCATAACAGAATTTATTAAAAAGAAATATTTCCACTCAGTTGTTTCATTACTTTCAAACAGCTCATTCCCTTCATATTATAAAACTCAAATAGAGGAAAGAGGATGTTCTTTACTTAAAGCAAGATATCTGGTTTATCGGTCATTCAGGATCTTAAGAATAGTTAAACTAATTATATGGACAACCAAGGGAGCTCTAAGAGCTTATAAAATATATAGAAATTGTCCCCTACATACTTTCATGGCCTACATGTTTCTTAACCAACATAACTGTCTGTGCAGCAGCTTTGCTTCAATAGGTTAAAACCCAATAGACTTCTTTTATTTTTGGTCCGAGTCATCTTCTTTATCAGTATTGCCTAACCTTCTCACTAGGGGCAGGAGACACACTCAGCTGTTGCTGGGAATCATTACTCACACTGTAATACGTTTTGATTGTACACACCCCGTGGGCTATGCTATGGTTCTGCTATGGTATGTGCTAAATGGTTCCCTTTCTTGGTATTTAAGGGTCTGGTATATCTGTGGTCTTGTGTACAGTAGTAGGAACATAGTCATCGTATATGTGCCACTGAGGCTTGAAGAACTTGTGATTAATAAACAACATTAGATGCTAGCATTTCTAGATTTTAAATTTTAATGCTGTGAGATGTCCTTGCTCTCTGACTCATAAATACCTGAAGGAATGTTTCTGGAGGGGCATATAACTGGAGGAAACAACACTTTCAAACCTATAACATGGGTTGTTACCATTTTCTCTCTTACAAAACGAGAATGACAGAGGAAAATAAAACTAAATCAAATCTTTGAATGGTGACGGGAAGAAGGTGGCATTTGTAATAATTTCCAGCATTATATAGTCTAAAGCTGTAAAAGAAATAAGATAGAGAAGAAGGAAATGGGAGAGGAAAAAAACAACAAACAAAACAAAACACAAAAAATCAGAGGAAAGAATAAAATAAAAATAGCAGAAAAAACAATGCATTATGAAAAAATACACTGTATTCTCCCAGAGACAACAAAGAAGAAGGTATTGCCTTCAGAAAAAAATGTAAGGATATCTGTCCAAAAAAACAGTATGAACATGGAGAAACAATGGACCAACATACATGTGACAAAATACAATCAAAAGAGGAAAACAAAACAAAGAAAAGAGCAAAAGAAAAAAGATAGGGGTGGGGAGGGGATGCCAATGATATAACAAGTGGATAATGTCCGTGAATCCTCAGGGTGCAAAATGCTGAAGAGCAGCCAACAGGAAAAGCTGAAAAAATGAAAGATAAACATATGAAATGCTTTATAGATCTTCTTACCTTACAGATGTGTATTTTCTGGCTCTGGTAGGAACAGGCAAGAAAGCAACTCTAGCTTTTTTAGTAAGGAAAACATAGTATTCTTATGTATAACTGTGAGATTAATTGTGGTAAATTTTAGTAAATATTTATTTTCAGTAAATATTCAGTGCAATACAGAGCTGTTATGGAATTACAGAACAGAATTTCTGATTATTCAGAAATAATTCTGGAAAAGTTGATGAAAGACCATTACACTACCTTTACATTGCCTTTCCTATAGACATCAGTGTTCAGCAATTTTAGGTAAAGAAAATAGTGTTTAAGTAGAAATTCCTGCCAACCCTTCCAGTGCCATTCTATAGAAATAGAAGACTATATATAGTTTCTATTGCCCAACTTTCAATATGCAATGATTTAGCAAATATTAGCACACCGAACCTCTTACACTAGCTTTTTCAAAAAGTAAAACAGCATTCTCCCCAGAAGGTAGTCCTCCTTTCCTTCTCTGCAGTGCTGCTTTTATTGTTTTATTATTATTACTCTAACTCTCCTTCAGATTTAATTACTAAATGTTATTCAAATAAATAACACAAAGGAAAAAAATGCTTGCAGATAAATTGTCATATAGCCACTTTATTTTCTTCCTTTAATGGACCACTCCTTTTACCTCATTTTTGGGGAGTATGAAATAATCTCATTAGTCAACGTATTTAAAGAAGGAAGCTGATGTTGTCTAAACTTGATTTTAATAGCCTAAGTACTGCCGGCATAAATGACTCACAGATTGCTTCTACTTTGATTCACACTCATATATAATGTTGGGAAACATCTTTTCCAACTATTTTGTTGATTACACAACACACAAAAAAGTGTGAAAAAAATCTGCATTTCTTAAAAACACACTCAAAACACATTATTAGAACATCAAACACAGGGGCTAACATTGTCGCACTTTCCAAGAAGAACAAGTAAGATGATTTTGGAAACTAGAGCCCTGTCAGTCTCACTTCGGTGACTGGTAAAATTATGGAGAAGATTATTCTGAGAAGTGTAAAAAACCACCCGAGACTATTGGCTAAAGTTAAGAGAACATCTGCCAGGGAAAGTAGGAGCCTTCCTGGAGTGGAAAGAAACTCCTCCTCCACTTTACTGTACACTTGAAATCAAGAGGCTTTCAGTCAATTTACAGTCAATTTACAAAAAGAGAGTAATAATTCTTTTCTAAAAATATAGATATGAATTTTTTTAAAAAGGAACAAACATTAACAAAACAATAACAAGAAATATCACCAAAAAAAATCCTAACATCTTTCCCTCCCCACCCCGCCCGCATGTGTTTCTCCTCAGTGCAGTCACAGTTGTGGGGGAACAGGCAGGTCCTGTGGGCTCACCACACACACGGGGGTTCCCCCGGTTTTGCTGATAAGACATGCGAGAGGCATTTGTCCAATACAGGAACAGCGGGAGATGGGAAGGGACAAACAGGCTGGCTACAAGCAGGGACTGGTGCAGGCAGGGCTCTCCTCTCTCTCTTTGGAGGGCTGCTGCAGGGTCCACCTGAAATACGGGAGCTGGGCTAGCCCAGGTACTGACAGCGGCAGAGGCGATGTGTTCACAGGGCAGCAGTCCAGACCTCTTCCCGTTTCCCAGGACAAGAGGGAGAGAGTGGGGAGAAACAGCGCCAGCGAGGTAGTGCCAGGGCCCTCTGCCACGGGTTGCTCCTGAAAACCAGCAAGCCCTCGGCTGGTCACGCACAGTGTTTTTATTGTCCAGAGTGAGGGAGAAGAAAACACAGCTATACTCTACACCCCATCCCCCACCCCCCAGCCCTCTTGTCCTTGGAACTCATCAGTGTTACCTCCTCCTCGCCTGCACAGCCATCCTAGAGTAAGAAATCTTCCTGTCACCTGACAATCAGGCACCATTAGCTCTCAAGGCTGAAAAGAATGAGTTCTTCCACCACAACCTCACTGAAGAATTCTGCTCTCAGATTGTTGAGTTACCTTTTCTGTTCCTCAGTTTTTCCCACATCTCATGGTAGTAATGGGAAAATTTCACCCATAACAGTGATGCAAAAGGCAAAGTGGTTTTAGATCACAGTTAAATTAGCATAATGAAGTACATGGTGCCAGAAGTCTCTCTTTCTTTGGTTGTGGGTATTTTTAATGTTTGTTTGTTGTTTGTTTGTTTGTTTGTTTGAAGTGAAATTAGACTTTAGGGATGTGTAATTTGATATATCAGTTTCATTCCTTCTTTTTAAAGACATACAACTGAATATGTCTGTACATTTGTAAGAGACAGTAAGGACTATATTATGAAAAGAAGAAAGTCAGAAGTGTTGAAGATAAATCACTTACAGTGCATGCAGAATTCAGACGAGAAAGCATACTTAACCTATTTAATTGACCTCTGTAAACCTGATGTGCGCTGAATCCACTGACTTTCCATATAATGGCTGACGGACACATGTCCTCATTAATACTATGGTGTCACTTAAGCTCATAAATTCTATATTAATTGCTTTCATGTTAATCTTTTTTCCATTGTCAAAAACTGGATTTAACTGACTGTAGACTATCCAATGTGTATTAGGTTATCCTATAAGTTTCCCAATAATTCTGTAGTCAACCCTCTTCTACCAGCTATGTTCTACCACAAGTGCAAGACAGCCACATGTGTTTAGTTTGATTATATAGTCTTTTTCTCTCTCTTGGATTCTAAGCCACCTATAGCATAGGCAAGTATCCCTGTTTCTGCAAATATGTAATATCATGTGTTCCAGATCTAATAGTATTCAAAGCTGAAGAAACAGCAGTGAATCATAAAGATTAATGATAGACAGATGTACTAAATTACCTCTTTGATAAAAAAAATTGTATTAGTTCAATTTCTACCATGCTATTCTTTACTACTTTTCTCTCTGTAGATTTTTACCTGATTGTGTAGAGTTACATCTTGGCAGAAAGTGATGAATAGAAAAGTTTTAATTCTTATTTATATATGCATGTCTGAAAGAAGAAATCCAATCCCATTTATCTTTAGTAGAGGCTTCTAACACTGCCTTGCAATCAGCAATATAATGATACGAGGGAATTCCCAGACTTTTAAACAAATTTGGAAGACAATTTAGATAGGCATTAGGAAGTACTCTCTGCTGGATCTATACTATTATGTGGAGAAGAATATAGCATTTATGGGGTAGGTGAGAAACTAAGCAAAAGAAAGCCTGATTTTGTACTCTAGTGCCAAAGAGACTGCCTTGGGAGGAAAAAGTGCTTTTGTCTGGTATGTTCTTTCACTTTTCCTTATGAATTTTATTCAGCAACTTTTAAATGCAAATGCAAAGGAGTCCTTGAGTAGGAGGATTCCCTTAAGAGAGAATCTAGAGTGTGCAGTAATAAAGAGTTGTTAAAATACATGTACCACACCAAAAGGTGTCACAAATGCTCCACTGAAGGTGGGCATAGATTAATCAGCTATGTTATGTGCTAAAAAATGAGAGCATGGGAAGTACCATATTCATGCAGAGGCTGAAAATCAGGACTTCTGTGAAATCTTAAAAGTGGTGGCTTCTAATATTTTGGACTCATACAGATCTAGACTTGACATGTTGAACCTACTCCTAAGCAATCTATAAAGCCTCAAGATATAGTAAAAACAAGCAAACAAGGTGAAGATGGGAAAAAAAAAAAAGAAAGAAGGCAGGAAATAAAACAAACAAATAAACAAAAACCTGAAAAAAAAAAAACAAAGAGAAAATGTATTCTTTAGATGTTCCCAAATTTGGTATAATCTTATTAAACAAAATAAGATTAAACAATATTATTAAGCAATATAAGACTTAATTAATGGATGAAGTGAGTTAATATCAAACAAAGAATGATAATATTTTTTATAAAAAAGTGTAATTTACTTTATAACATTTTTTCCTTCATCATATAAAATCAATTACTCTTCAGAATGAATTTTTATTTTTAGAAAAATACATACCACAGCTATAAAACTTTGTAAATTAACTTAGATTACCCCTCAATTTTGCCCACCAAATGTATTGCACTGTAGAAGTGTTCATTCATTCCCAAGACGTCTTTTGGAGAAAACCTTTAGAGTGTTTTGGAGCAAAACTCAAACATGATTCTGTTGGCAATTAAGTGCAATGATTGCTTTCAGCATTCTGTTCATCTCAAAGACATTGTGTTGTGTGCAGTCTTTTAACATTATCTCAGCAGTCTTTGAACACCATCACATGCCCACATACTACTTTGTCTGGTAGGTGGCCATTTTATGGTTTTGAAATAATCACCCTAAGGATAACACAGCCTCCACAGTATTACAGAAAACTTCAAATGCAATAAAAGCACCCCTAAAAAATAATGGCTAAGCTATCTCAGGTAAGCTTACAGGGTCATCATATTTAATTTACAGGAATACTTTATAAGTATTAGATATTTTGGGTATGGCAGCCTGTTGTCAAGGTAGTGGCTACAAATATCTCTGCACTATTTGACCTGGGGAATCAGAACCATTAACTGTTAACATTTAGATCTGTAAATTTAACTAGTGCTTTCCATCCTTGTATTGGTAAGCAATATGTATGGACCTCACTACCTAGGTCTGCTTTTAGGATTTGATGCTAGGTAGGTACAAGTGCTATGCTTCTGTATATTTAACTCAGGTAATGCATGTCCTGCTGTTAAGACTGTGCTTCTAAAGACCCTTGGGTACCTCGCACTAGGTTGTTGCCTCAAATGTGAGCACTGGGAATGAGAGATAGCTATAGGACAATATAAACACAAAGTAAATAGACGTAAGATGGTTGTGAATAAATTTAGATTACATAGAATTAATGTTGGTCAGAGAATTGGGATTCTGGAAATCTTTCTCTGCAAGAAATAGAGGATAAAAAGTAAAAATTGAGGAAATTTCAATGAATTGCTTTAAAAGATTATCTGCCCTGATTTTGTGCAGTAGCAAAAATCTGTACTAAATGTCCTTTGCAATGTATGTACATTAGTGCCCTGCATATTTTTTAATATATTTAACAAGAGGGAAAACGTACAGAGCTGCACGAGCTACAGAACAATTTTACAACTCATTGATTGAGACAGTTTTGGGCTTTATCCTTCTGAGATTCAAAATACATACAGAGAAGCACAAACTTAAAATAAAATTTCCTTATTCATATGAATAATTCTATATCCAGAAGTCCTCCTGAAGATTATTAGAAGCAAATAGGAACATCATCATGAGCCATGTTAAATAGAGATGATAGACAACATATTAAACAGAGGAGAGAGGTCAGAAGTGAAAAGTGAGAACTCTGAGTCATTTATGTTAAAATAGTAAGAACCTTGTGTATAGAGGAAATTACGCAGAAATGCCACAAAAGATAGAATGAAACTTTAATCTTTAACCTTTATTCCAGTTTGCCAAGTAGTGTTGCTGCAGTTCTGAACTCTCAAATGAAAGGTTTTGGCAGATTTGTAAGCATGCTCTCTCTCAACTTTACTGTACAAGGTGAGCCAGAAACACCTGAGATCCGTGGGGAATCTTGGTTCTTTGAAAATTTAATCAATAAGATAGAAATCAATTTTCTTCTGGGAACCTGTTTGGAAGACCTGCTGTTGAAAACATAAACTTATGTGCAATAACTTTGTGTAGTGCATATCTTCAGTGGAATTGGGGTAGGTCACTTTGCAAAACAACCTCTCTGTACCAAATTTGATTAATTTCATCATCAAATGACTTGCAGAGCAGAAATGGATTTTGTGATCTTCCATTTTCCTTTCTGATCTTTTGGCCCTGTGGGCACGCTTGTGTTCAGCCATCTCCAGGAAAGCAGAGCTCCATCATGAGTAACCATAACCTGACTAGATAAAAATTATCACTCAAACACACAGACACACAGACACACACACACACACACCCATCCCCCCCCATCCCTCCCCGCCCCTTTCTCCTTTGTTCCCTGTCTTTATACAGTGAGTCTCTGGAGGAACAACAGACCTGTTAGTCTAACCTCATTTACTTGAAAAATTTTGGATAAGGTTTCACTGGATGCTGTTGAAAGGCATCTAAAGAATAATGCAACCATTAGTCAAGGTCAACATGGGTTCAAAAAAGGGACAGTCCTATTTAACTGATTTGATATCCCTCTGTAATAAGGTCGCCCACCTAGTGGATGAAAGGAAGGCATTGAATGTAGTATTTATGTAATTCAGTGGGGATTTGATATTATCCCTCACAGTATCCTTCTGGATAAGTTGACCAGCTGTGAGATGAGTGAGTTCATGGTGCACCGGGCAAAGAATTGGCTGAAAAGCAGAGCTCAAAGTGTTGTAAGAATGAGGCTACTTTCAGCTGGTGACCAGTCAACAGTGATGTTCCTCAGGGTTCAATTCTGGGGCCAGTTCATTTAAATGTTTTTATCGATGATCTAGATGCAGAAGTTAAATGCATTTTTAGCAAGTTTGCTGGTGATACCAAACTGGGAGGTGCTATTGACTCTCTTAAGGGATAAAATGCCTTACAGAGAGATATAGGTATATTGGAGCATTGGACAATTATTAATAAAATGAAATTAAACAAGTCAAAAGAACAGATTCTGAACTAGAAAAATAAAAGACATAAGTATAAATTGACCAAGTATTGGCTGGAAAGTGACCCTGCAGAAAGGGATCAGGAGATTCTGGTCAACAAGAGGTTCAATAGGAATCAGTACTGCCTAGATGGCGAGACACATCCTAGGGTGCTTCAAAGACAGTATCACTAGCCAGTCAAAAGAAGTGACTATCCTGCCATATTCAATGTTGGTGCAATCCCATCTTGAGTACTGTATGTGCAGTAGTGGGTCCCAGAATTTAAGTAGGATGGGTTAGGGTGCATCCAGAGGAGGGCAACAAAGCTGGTGAAAAAGCTGGAAGGAATTTCCTATAAGGAACGGATAAGATTGTCTAGTTTGTAGAAAAGGAAGCTGAGTGGTGACCTTATCGTACTCTTCAGCTTATTGATGAAGGGGCTGTAGTGGAGAGATCCTGATCTCTTCTCCCTGGTACCCGATGATGGAACAAATTGAATGGTTCAGAGCTGCAACAAGAAAGGCTCAAACTGGACACTAGGAATCATTTCTTTACTAAGGCATGGCCTAACACTAGAAGAGGCTTTCTAGAAAGGTGTCTGATACCCCAATCCAGTTTAAGATGTATTTGGACAATTCCATTAATATCATGCTTTAAATTGGTCAGCCCTGAATTGGTCAGGCAGTTGGACTAGATGACCCCTGTATGTCCCTTTCAGGTGTAATAGTTTATTCTATTCTATTCTATTCTATTCTATTCTATTCTATTCTATTCTATTCTATTCTATTCTATTCTATTCTATTCTATTCTATTCTATTCTATTCTATTCCTAAATCTCTACAGTTTTATGCTAACGCTTTATATTGTTGATGACTGATTGTTGCATAAGCTGTTGTCTGGGCAACATGCATGAGCAAAAAGAATAGCTGTCCTGAAGGAAAGACTCATTGCATTTCAATAAAACTGAACCCTTGATATAAGTATTATTGAAATAGACAGTATATTCTCTTGAATTTTTGATTTAGAGAAAGTTTGGTAGGCATATTTACACATACTGAAAAAATATGTTTTACTGTGACTCACTTGATACATGATTTGCTTTCAATAGCTTTGCAACCAATGGAAGAAACATGCAGATAACAGATCATGCTCAAGTGTCCTAGGTTTGGACAATGAGAGGTGTTAAAAATGGACAAGAGATGTATAGGACAGGCAACAATTTCATCGAATATGTGAGGTGAGTATGAATATGGATGGATGGATAGATGTAGGCATGAATAAACCAATATGAATTTGGTATAAAAGTCGTGAACCAGAAGAAAACTCACAAAAATAATAATCAATGTCCTTGAAAATACAAATGTCTCTTCTTTTTAACCCCAGCAGTTGTGATGTGCTGGGAGTTCAGGAGCTGCCGCGACTCCTCCAGGCAGTCGACGGCGCTTGTGAGCACAGGAGTTGCCGTTACTTCTCTCCGGCCAGCAGGGGGCACTGTGCGTCGGTGGGAATGGGACTCAGAAGGGAGGGAATCACGTGGGGACAAGATGGTGGCCTTGGAGAGAGTAGGGAAATTTCCCTCCGAGCAAGGTTGCCTTGCAGCACTCAAATCCAAGGGCCAAGAGGGATGAGGGAAACCCAAAACACAGGGAGGCAGCCCAGAGATGGAAACAGATGAATCCAGAGCCCAGTGCAGAGTCCGCAGTGCCAGGTGGGCATTGGCATCCGTGGGGTCCTTCTGGGGAGTCTGAGCAGTTGGAAAACAGTGAGTGGTGAATTCGGGGGTTAGTAGGAGTAGGCAGGAGCGATGGGAGTCACGCTGGAGCCTTCCAGCAACAGCACTGAGAGAAGTGCTCTGTCCCTTGCTGCGTGCTGGCCACACACAAAAAAGAGATAGTTGTCTGTAGGTCCCTTTTTAAAGCCTCCACTTTGGTTCCCGAGGTGCTAGGTGGCAGTCCCCGCACCCTTCCTGAGTACCTCCTGGGCAGAAAAGTCCACTAAGCATAGAGGAAATGGGCTACAAAAGCACACACACCCCCTTGTCTCTTGCTGAGCAGGCTCCAAGCTGGGCCCAGTGGGGAGGGGTTAAATTTATTATAATAAATCTGTTTGCAACTCATAGCTTAAATTCTCTGTGTGAGCATCTACATTAGATTAGCCAAATAAAATTTATTACTTTATTGTCTAATTTGTTCTTTTTTATTGTTAACGATTTTTGCTACTGTACAAAGAATGCACAAAGAATGAAGAAACTTTGGTTTCTGTTAAAAATCTTAAAACAGCATTACTCAAAATTACTTACATTGATGATACAGAAATTGTAGAAATAAAAATAAATGGAGAACAAAACATTAGGGTCACCTTCTAGTGCTGTTAGTTAGCTTAGACTGCATACTTTGTCAAAGCTGCTTTCCTTTTTGTTCTTATTGCATTTGGTTTTCTCTTTGTTGCTTTTCATCTGTGTATTTGAAAATCTTTGTTATTGTAAGCTCACTGTTCTTCCAGCCAACAACTGACATTAATATCAACATCATTCCATTTTGGATGTCTCAATTCTTGAGATAAAGGAGTATCAAAAGGAATTGCCAACTGCCCTTTACATATCTCAGCACTGTATAGAGTATTTTGATTAGAAATAGATGTCTTCAGACCAGCACTCATCTGAGGCTGCTGTTGGAGCTGCTGTTGGAGACTATGAGTTGCCATGGGCACCATAAGATGATCTGTGAATGAGACTAAATGATCTTTTGGTCATCCTTAGATATACTGTGAATGGAGGATGATGACAGACTGTAGCACACTTTGAAATAATATTATAAAACAAATTAGTAAAAAGGAAGACTTATTCTTCCAGACTATGAAACAAAATATGACCTTATTAACAAAGGTTTCCAGCTGCTATTATCTTAAAAAAATCACTGCTAGAAAGCTACTAACTAGAAGAGAATACATGAGAAAAAATGAGTGCAGACACAACATCAGAAAATAAAGGTCAGGAGAGAAAAGCATTAATGTTGCTAATATCCCTGGAAACAATCTTGACACTATAAAAGATATAATGACAATTTTGTTTACGTGGTGATAGATTTACTTATCTTGGCGCTACTGATAATTTCCTATTTGATATGCTGTTCTTCCTCTTTTCTGTTTTTTCAGCTATGTCTATTTCTGTTTCAAATGTCTTGAAAGATAAGGCTTCAAGTAACTTATTTCACTGGAAAGTGTTCTACAAGGACAAACGGAAAGGGTGGAAAGGATATTCACTTATTAACAAGCTGTCTTCTGACATAGCTGATACACAAAGATTGCTCAGGCAGTTAATTGTTAAAGAGATTAAAATTCTCTGAGTTGCACATACTATATATAATCAGTCCAAATTGCAGATTTACAACCTTGTTGAATATTCCATCTGCAAGGCTATACTATCATAGAGAGATACCTCTTTTTTTAATGACAAGGAAATGTCTTCGTAAACACTGTGTGAAATGATTATCTCAAAGTCCAATTTCAGCCCCTAAATTGATACAATATCCCCAGAACAGTGAGAAGAATCAAGATATTTTTGCAAGCAAAACTGAAGAAAAATGCCGATAAATAAAGACCAACGCAGTGTTTTTGTAAATAATAATGTGTTAAAATTACTTTTGCAAAATAACTTCTTGGATACTTCTTTCAGAATTTAGATTCGCTCCTTGGATCATCAGCATTTGTTAAAACTAGACTCAAATCTTGCCATATCTATATCCAATGGCAACATATTTGCTGTCTTGTGCTATTGATGTCAATATTCTTAAGTACTTTAGTTTCCTATTTTACATTTAACTATTCCAATGATGGTGCCGCATTACTGTGAGGTCTGTTGTTCTAATGCATAATAAATCTACTTTTTGTTTATTTATAGATGCTTGCAAAACTGTAGAAAAAGATAGTGAAAAGTAGAGCTGTCTCTATGGCCTATTAGTTTTATGGCTCTGAGAAGCTCAGAGAACTGTCTCCTTCCTACTCATTACCTTCTTAGGCAGCCAAAACCCTATTTCCCACATGTACGAGTCAGTGATGAATTGAAATGTGATGAAAAGTAAGATGAAATGAAATGAGATGCATAAAATATTATGTAAAATTAATAGCTTGAATTAATTTTACCTAAAAATATCATTAATAAAGACATTATGTTGTGTTTTTTAAAATACTTAGAAAATATGAAACCCTAAGTAAGAGTTTCTAGCTTTTATTTTACACTGTAATTTGAATATTTTTTATGGAAACTAAATATTTAGAGGAACAAAAATGAAAATTTCTTCTAAACAAATTAAATTGTCACCAAAATTTCGACTGTGATACACAGCCAAACAAAGCAATCTTATAAAAACACGTAAACAGTGCAAAGAACTACTATTCGTTCATGCATTTTTAAAGAACCCAAGGAATGAACATCAATAGCCTTAATTATCTTACTTCAGTGAGAGTTAGGCAGAATTTTAGTTCTACAATGTTAAATAAATAGTTATAATTTCTTGAGAACGCTTGTGTCTTTGTTATTGAAATACAGAAAAAGAACCAGCACAACATTGTGCAAAACAACATTAAAAAAATTTGAAGTCCAGGAAACCACAGAAGATTAGAAGCCTAGAACAAGTCAAAAGAAGGTACCATTAAAGCAATATAAGCAGAAACTCTGTAAATATTCTTTATGATCTAACTTATTATTCTATTTTTTTTTAAAGATAAATATTTTTTGAACACAGTTGGTTTAAGATAGAAACTAAGAAATAGATCAGTAGAAATCAAACTGTGGTGAATATATTTTAAAATATTCAAATAATATACTTCCAGGAAACAAAGACACAGTATAGACTGACTCTTTAGAGATTTAGTCAATCCATGATGCATTGCAGGTTCCCCCACACTACTTGCCGAACAAATAAAGGAAGTTAATGAACTTGTCAGCATCATTATGTAAATATAATTAAGATCTGTGAACAAAATGTTACCAAATTAAATAGTTATATTTAGCTGGGTGTCTTAAATTAATATCTTAATTATCCTGGAATATGACTCTCCTGTAAAATTGTTGTGCTTTATAAATATAAACAGCACAGAAGCTACAGATTAGCATTTTAACACTTGCAATATTGATTATTTCAGTAATATGCTTTGCAAATAGGCCTTAAATGTGTAATGCATTTTTCTGTTTCCAAAAGATTTTTATTTCCAGTACTTCCCTTTTATTTAATACCATAATAACGATAGTAAGGCCACAAAGCATTTCTAAGACTGGGCAAAATCCAAGCACATTTTATTAAAATTTGTATTTGAGTTTGCTGTTTTCCACTTCCTATTTGGATCTACCATGGACTCATTTGACTGAGACACTATTGGAATTCTATGGCATATCCAGGATGTAAATTTACCAAGTTCCACAAATTTTCCAAGTTCCAGCCTGATCACAAGTATATTTCTTGCTTTGCCCTATTACTTTGTAACTTTCTTCATGCCTGATTCCCAGTAGAATGCCAGAGGCAGGCATACACTTTCTTTTTATAGAAGGCATATCTATTTCTATTAGCTTCTGTCAGCTCTGATACAATTACAATATATGGGGATTACAGCTACACTACAGTGTAACGCAGTCAGAGATGTTTTTTTCTTATATTCTCAATTCTTTGTTCTGACTGTAATTGTGCAGGGCTTTTTTCCCCTTCTTAAAAGAGGCACTACCACTGTTGCTGATGGGCTCAGCCTTGGCCAGCAGCAGGTCTGTCTTGGAGGCAGGTGGCATTAGCTCTGTTGGACATGGGGGAAGCATTTGGCAGCTTCTCACAGAAGCTGCCCCTGCAAGAAGCACCACCCCCATCTTTTATCCTCCTGCTACCATACCTTTGCCACATAAACATAATAAACAGAAATTTAAAAACATCTACCTCCTTCTACAGCAGGGAGGAAGCTGGAAGAGGTACTTCATGGTGCCCAGAAAATAGTAGATGCCTTCCTGTAGAGAACAGAATCCGACTTCCAGTATCACATTTTGAGATAGGTTCAACTCTCCAGGTTTCATGAAGTCTGCTGTCATTCTACTGATCCCAGTGCATGCTTGGGCACTGATCTCACCTACAGAATGCTAAATTTGGACTATATATAACGAGAGTTACCTACGCATATATCAATTTCAAATACCTTCAGGTATTAGCATAGGCAACCTTTTAAAGAACTTGTGTGTCCTTCTGTCCTTCGACTTCTTTCTCTTGTAAAAACTCACCAGAATACTTCCCAAAGGTAGAAAAATTCCTCTGCCAATATACAGGGGTTTGTCTTATTTTTTTTGGTGACCTCCAGTGTTTCACCTGACCATACTAAGATTAGATGAAAAGTCATGAGTCTGTCCAAAAGTCAGTATTGTCTTTGTTCAACTTCCATGAATATTCTTGATATCTTAAGAGACGTCAAACAACAATAGACATCTATATATGAACTGCTGAATCCCACCTTTACTTTCACTCTTTCCTCTCTACTGCATTACTGTGGTATAATAAGATCCTTGGGTAGCTTACATTGCATTTATATATGTACATGTCTCTAAGTCCGTATCATGATTTCCTAAAAAAAAATTAAATATTCATACTGGAAATTAAGGACTGCATGCATTTTCTTATATATTTTTTTAAATAATCATACAGCATTTCAATATTAAATATATATTTAAATATTTTGAAAATATTACCAGTTGTCTAGTACATTAATTATTAACTAGTCTGTGTTAAAATATTCACTGTTATCTAATTAAAATACAGGTAGTTTTACCCTCAAGAGAATATTCTCCAGTGATAAACAGCCATTGAAAAAAAAATGTATAAAGAGCTTTTTCACTTTTAGGCAAAATACTGTGAGTTCTCTAGAATAATTA
This sequence comes from Serilophus lunatus, assembly GCA_013399895.1. Taxonomy (NCBI): domain Eukaryota; kingdom Metazoa; phylum Chordata; class Aves; order Passeriformes; family Eurylaimidae; genus Serilophus; species Serilophus lunatus. Next base: position 305,556 of record VXBA01004713.1, read on the forward strand.
GTCTATCTAACAAACTTTTTTCTTGCTTCTTAATATGCCATGGGATATTCTGAGTAATAATAATGAGGAAGGAAAGAATCTCTACAAAACAATGAAGTGGTCTTAATTTAAAGAAGCAACCAATCAAATGACATACGAAAAACATACTCAATAATGTTATTACAAAAGCTAGTTAGAAATGTTTAGTTTCTTTCCATAAAATTAAAAGAAGAAAGGATCATTCAAATTAATGGAAAGGGAAGCTGCTAGAAGCAAATAAAATATATACATTTTTGGCAGAATTTACTACTCTAATTATAATCAATAACTTGGCAGGATTGAAAATATTTTACAGAGACTATAAATACTCCAATTAATTTTTTAAAGACAAAACAACTTCATGTTAATTTCAAAAAAGCTCCTTTTCAAATGAGATATTAATATATGCCAGACATGGAAAGAATGTTGTGTGAACTACAGGCACCCTTATCTAGCAACAGGGAATAATAATGCCCCTTTACACTCCTTCCACCTGAGAAGGTAGGTTTTTATTCTACCTTGAAAATACCAGGCTGAAATCTGTAAGTAGTGAGGTAGCTGTTATGAAATGTTATCAGCTTTGTAGAAAACTTTTCAACCTTAGAGTAAGGAGAATCAGGGATGAACTGAATCTCAGGAGGCAGACTTTTTTGATTTACTTGTGCTGTACTCTGTCTAAAGAACAAAAACCCTATCTCTTATTAGTATTATCCCTGGTAGTGCTTAGCAGAATGCATTTTACTCCATACTGTGATGCACTGTTGTAAGTTTTCAGAGGACAGTCACAGCTGCTCAGGATATAACAAACCCACTTATACTGTAGTGCAAGAAAAAAGCTGATCTTTGCCTCTTTAAAAAATCAGAGGGGGAAAAAAAAAAAAAAGCCCCTTCAAAATTAAAAAAAGACAGAATTATCTGCAGTATAACTTCAAAAAATTACTCAGTACTAACATACCAATGTGAAATTTAATTTTTATTGATTTGCAACTTTTATGGGCCTGAACTTGTATCAATATGTGTTTGTAGCTTACCATCCATTGTCTGCTTTCTGGGACTTCTGCTTTAGAAGATAATAGAAATAAGTATTTTTTTTTGATTACAATAATGTTGTTTCATTTTAATTTTTTTGATTTATGTATTCTAGAAATTTTTTCCAGATTCTTTTCTTAGATAATCAGCCATTGTGAGATGTTTTCGTCCCGTTGTAAGTTGATTTCTCATACAATTAGCATCAAAGGTTTTAACCTAAAGTAAGAAGTGCTAAGCCACAATTATGTTTTTGTTATTCAGTTATTATTGGTAACAAAATAGAAAATAAATTAAAAGATAATTTTTGTGCTTACATTTCAATCTCTTTCAATTGTGTTTCTCAGTGAAAAACCTAAGTATTTTTAAACATCTCATATTAAGAATAAGAAAAGTGACATGTTAGGAACTTTTACGAGAAACCATGATAGAAGAAACATATGGTAATTTTCAGTTCAGAATCTCCTTTTGACTGCCCTGCCTAAAAGTAGCAAATGCATGATAAAATAAAGATTAAGAGAAAGTTACCTTACTGACATGTACCAACTTAAAGTTTTTCAAAACAATATTATATATAATAAAACTAAATAGGCAGAGAACTTGACCAGAGACAGAAACTGACTGCTGCATAAAACATCAAAAATTTTCTTCTTACAGTGATTTGGTTTAAGATTTAGGGATTTTATTATTATTTCCTGAGATGATTTGGTTTTTGTAGCAGGTGGAGCATGGACACTTTCATGGTGTAAGTGAAATTGCAGAGAATGCAAAAATCATGGAGAATACAAAGGATTGAGAATCCTTTATTATTGTGATAACAGCAATATTTTATGCCTTATAATAGTTACACATTTCACTGTTTATTCCTGCCTAGATAGCTACAACTCTAATTATAGGGTCTTTAAGGTCAAGCTCTTAACCAATCGCTCTGAGAGTTTAGTGTTCACAAGGTGTTCACAAGCTGTCTCCTCCGATGACGTCCATGATCATGCTGAGTGCACACACTGTCCATATTTGGCCCTTCCGCTTCCTTGTTCCTGGTGAAGGTCATCTGTCCATAAAAGGATCTTCCTTTTCTGGTTTCCTCGTCCGCATGCTCAGGCTGCAATAACTTAAGCATGCTCATTAGTTTACCTTATGTGGATCACTATAGGTTTTGGTTTTTTTGTTTGTTTCGTTCTTTGTGATGCTATCCTGATCATGATAGTAGTCCATGGTTTCCATCAAAATGAAATCCTGGGACAAAGAGAAGCTGCAGTACATGCAAATAAGTCTTCCAGTCTAGACAATCAGGTGATCTGGTAAAACACACCAAACTATATGTAGACCCTAGAATATAGATGTGGCTTAAGCTACCTATCATCATCAGTAATAAATCCCTCTAGTCAACAAAGAAGTAGTCAATTTTTAGCTCTGCTTACTTTTTTTTTACTTTTAGCGTTGTGCTACTTTTGTACTTGCTTCGTCTTGTCTCTTGATTAATGTTCCTTGCTTAAACAATTGAATTCCATATTACCAAAATCAATCTGATTTACCCATAACGAAATAAAGAGGATTATACAGAAAATTAATTAGGGGCATTCAATTTTAAAATAGACAACATTTTATTCTAATTTATCTTCTGCTCACAGCTTCCCATTAATGCTTTTGAGCATTCATGAAATAAGTAGTTCAAAAATTCTAGGACATCAACAAGTTTCAACAGCCACACCAGAAGATAACACAAATATTTTCACTTAGGATGTTAGTGAAGTAAGACCTGAGTCCTTTAAAACTTCTCAGATAACTATCCAATTCTTCTGTCAATCAGGCCAACATAAGATCTTCAAACTAACTACTTGGATACTGCCTTATGCAATGGGCATATTTGACGCCCACATGCCTAGAACTCTAATCGTGAGTATGTGAAGCATCTATAAAATTATGAGTCTAGCACATTTTTTAGATCTCCGAAATAAACTAAATGCAAAAATAATCATCAGGCTCCTCTATCTGCTATGTCATGTATCTAGATTCTGCAAACATGCTCTAAGTGTACTTACAGTCATGCTACAATGAAATATATAAACATACACAGAAACATGTCCAGTTAAAAAGAAATGATACCTTATTGGAACAGACTGTCCACACCATCAATGTTCAGAGAGGCTTTAATTGCCTTGATCCAGCTGAGTGTGAAGTCTCCACTCACTCCAATGGTAGTCATGATATGAAATTCAATTCTTTATAACCTGAGGTGTCCAATTTAGCTGTAAATATCTACATTTGAGCTGATTGACCTGGCTTTTTTAATAGTCAGTAGAAGCCTGGAGTATGATTCAGTTCCTTAACTACAATGACTTGTGCCATTTGAGATGTGGGATCCCTGAGTCACTTTTTGATTTTGAAAGGCATGGGACCTCTGTAAACTATGAGATAGGTAAAAAATAGTAAACTCTTAAATAATTTTGGTGTCTAATCTCAGCACCAAAGTCCCCATGTTTTATATTATCCTGTTTTATCATGTGTCATATAGGCAGCTTGCATGCTTAAATGCAAATTCACATAGTACTTAAGTGGTCAGTATTGCACCATGAACCTGTGAGAATTTGTATCAGTACCTTCCGAAAAGATACATATGCTTGTACAAGTTTGTCTTGGATTGACATAATCCAAGTCTTCATAGTAGCTAGTATGAGTCTTTGTTTTCTGCCACAGTGTTGACAACACAGGGACGTTTTAGTGTTTTAGTTATTGCTGAGCAGTGCTTAAATGTTGTCAAGGCCTTTTCTATTTCTCGTACTGCCACACCAAAAAGGAAGCTGGGGATGCAGAAGAAGTTGTGCGGAGACACAGCTGGGACAGCTGATCCCAACTGATCAAAGTCAGTGAGGTGTTATATAATGTCATGCTCAGCAACAGAATTGGTGGGGGGAGATTGGCAGGGGCTGCTGTTTCTCCAGTACTGGTCAGGCATTGCTTACCTGTTGTGAGCAGCTGCTTTCTTTTGCAGTGCTGAGTTTTATTTTAATCTCTCTCTTTGCTGGCTTTCTTATTTGGGTTTTTTTTAATTATTTATTTATTTATTTATTTATTTTACATTCTTAAAATGGTTTTATCTCAACCCATGAGTTTTCTCACTTTTGCAGTTCTGAAAGTAGAGTTTTGTGGTGCTTAGTTGTTGGCCATGGTTAAACCACTGCACGTGCAAAATAAAGTCATTTATTATTCCATAGATCCATAAAATTTAGATAGAAGGACAGAAGTCTGAGTTGGAATAGGGGAAGTTAGTCATGTACAAGACTATGTTGAAATGGTCAGCTCAAAGACTCTGCAATAAGAAAGTTGTATTTGAAGGCATATTATTCTGTCTATAACTGGCATGTGAGAGTCTCACCCATTTGATATCAGATACATATTATTTGCATTCATACAGCACCAAAACTAATTTTCTTTCAATTTCTTGAACAGTTCAAAGCTAGGTAGCATGCATATGTCTTTTTTTTTAGTCTTTGAACTTTTTTGAAAGCTATTTTAGACTGTCATTATCATTCCCTGTCAAAACTGTCAAGTTGCATTAAAAATGAAACCACACATTTCCTTAGAAATACTGTACTTGTTGTTATGAAAAGGGAAAAACTTGACCTTACTAATGGGTCAGCAAGAGTGTTATCTGAGTGGTTTTAGATATGGAAATGTACAGAATATTTTCATGACCTTTTCTGACTTCAAGTTCATACTATTTGTTGAGATCACAAATCAAGAAATACAAAAATTTATTAAAAGTAAGAAAATAATCATATCTGTAGTTGAAGATTTAAAAGAAAGCAAATTGCTTAACCAGCTGAGGTCATCACCTATGTATCTATACTTGAAGAAATGCTAAATTAGCTTGCAGTAGTGAGACACCTCAGTAAATACGTTTTTTCTTTTTCAGAGACATGATTAAGAGCTTAAAAGAGGAAATTTTATGTTCTCCTACCAGTCTATAGCTAGAAACGCCAGGGAAAGAGAATGGAACTATTTGTTATAAAGTGTGGTTTTAACGGGAAAAAAATGAAGATTATGTTGCATCATCATATTGTAGTACTTTTTCAAGCAATCCGGTCTAGTTCATTCTTTAGCTGGTGACAAATATGAAAACTTGTATCCAAAGCATAAATATTATTCCATTTTAGGCTCATGGAAAGCCAAGTAATTAATCATATAAACAATAAATTGTCAGTCTTTTTTGTCTCAGCAGTAAAAAATGAATGACTCAGGCTGGTCTTTCAAAACAGATCATGAGCAAGAAAAGTATTTTGTATATGGCATGTATTAAAGGATGTTACACACAGATATACATATAAAACACGTTATAGATTATTCTGTACATAAATATATGTACATACACACACCTATGTGTTATCATGTAGACCACAAATGCAATGAGAGTAATACCATAGGCTCATAGAGTTGTTAAGGTAGAAAAAGACCATTAGATCATGTGAAGAAAAGGAAAAAAATACACCATGTTATTAAATTTAAAAAGGGGTTGCTGCTTTATCTTTCAGTCTGGGTATGAGAAATTCAAGAGGAGTGACTTTTTTCAGAGCTGTGGCTGAGGTAATGTAACATATCTACCAATATTAGGCCTTGTTTTACAAGGTGAAAATGTTCATTTTGAAGCCAATAGAGAATACATTGAGCACCTATAGGGTTCAAGTGGAGCTGTGCTCTTTCGGAGTATGATTATACCAAGTAAAGAATGACTTCTTCATATCTGCCATGTATTTCTCCTCGAAGGTCTGTCTTGCATAACCCTAGGATAATGGATAGTACACTGGCTATGGTTGACTATATCAGTAGGGTAAGGAATGCCAAGACAAATGTAAATCCCCAGTCAGTCTCCTGAGACAAGATTCTTTTCTAAAATTTTATTTTTATGTTTCAATTTCATTTTTTAATAAAATAATTCTATATTTTTATATTAAACTGCAAATATCACAGAGAGGTAATTTAGATATATTTTACATGCCTGCGACCTGTTAATTGGTTTATTATATGTTTCATCTGTGTTTTTCTGCCCCAAATACTAAAAAGCAAGTATTTTGTAAGCTCAAATGTCATAGTTCTCTGAAGAGGAGTTTGCAGAGCTGTATGCACTACAGTAAGCTCAGACCTGTTGGAAAATTGATAGGAAGTTTTCTTAGGATTTCTGTCCCCAAAAGGAATTTTATTTTCAAGAGAAAGTATTGTGTCTCCTTGTGACAGTGATGGTCATAGTGGATCCTGAAAGCAGATTTGAGGGAGACAAACATGTAATGGCCAAGGTCTAATAGGAGTAATGCACCTACCTAACTATAATGCTGATCAAGGTCTGAATCAAGTCAAGTCATAGAAGAAGCTCACAGGTGTAGTTGGTATACAAATATGACTATAAATTAATTATCTTACTCCATAAAGACTCTGCATGCCATGATCTCCCCCAAAGTAGTTACACCTCTCAAGGTTACTCCTTGAGAAGTTACTTTTTAGTCACAACTGAAAAGCAAAACTTTTCTACTTCATTTAGTAAAACAATTGTGTCATGTTTTTAATGTACTTCTTTTTCCCCTTTCCTTCTTTCCTTTTTTTCATAGTATTAGATTATATACCATGGAAATGATTTTTTACTTTTAAAATGCAGCATCCATCAAAAAACCAACGTGTACTCAAAGTTGTTCAAAAAGGCGATATCATATCAAAAGCTATAAAGAATCTTTAGCTACAAGAATTTCCTTCTCTGAATTCAAAATTTTTTCCCTTAATTCTGCCTCCTGTTGGATTTTCTGAAATTGCTGAGGCATCAGCTGTTTTCTTGCTTATTTATGCTACAAGTATATAACAATAGCTGTTCAGACAGTGATTACAGTACTCTACGGCAGAACTGTGATGAATAATCAGTGCATTCACTGTAGAGTAGACTGAAAATCAGAAAAAGGCACTGTGACAATACTGCTTTTTTTTTTTTTTTAAATTTAGATTTGAAGAAAACTAACCTTCTCAGACTGGAAATAGCAACTGCTTGGAACCTACAACTGGAGAGTGATTTTAGCAGACAGCATTAAGACTTGATTCAAAGACTCGAGTTAGTTCTCCAAAAACATCTTGATAAATATAACTGTTTTGAAAAATATGATTTTGCCTTATGAAATTAAACCTATTTCTGTTCTTTGCTTCATTAATGTGCAATAAATATGTTGGACCAAGCTATTTATAGTAGCAGAGGTAGATCGTCTACTCAAAAGCAAACCTATTCCAGCAGAAGGCCTCATCATGTTGTGTATACAAAAAAAACCCCAAACCAAATAAACAAATTAAAAAGCTGCATAAAAATACAATTCTGAATTAAAATGTATGTATAATTTTGACTTAGCCTAATTACTTAAGTAAACAAGGCTCATAGAATCAAGACTGGATGGAGTTGTATACCTACCTGCAAAATATATTATTTCTCATCACTCTGAAAAAAAAAAAAAGCAATTTTTGGATTTAAAACAAATTTAAAAGAGTTTAAAAGGTATTGAAGTAAAGTAATTTTCTACAATTTTATAATGAACAGCCTGCCAACAAAAATGATGGGCAAGTTTACTTCTATGACATTTTTAAAATTTTTCATTTATTTTAAAAGTTGTGTTTATTGATGTGTTCTTCAAAAGTATATTGGAATCTTAAACAGAGATAACTCTATTAAAATGTGGTCACACAGACAAGTCTGATAGTTTTAAATATTTCTATTGATTTTCCTTATGTAAGGAACATTCTTAAAGCCAGTCTTACTATTTATTGAAAGTAACATATACAAGAAGTGTCTTTTAATTTTCTGTTGAAAAGCTGAAAAGATTAGTGCAAGTTTCTAGAAATACAATCATTATTAAAAATGACAAAAAAAAAGTCACTAATTTGTTATGATATATGGGGAGTTCCCCGCTTAGAGCACAAGCAAGTATGGCTCCATATTATTATCAACAGTTGTCAATAGGAAGGAATTCTAGTACCCAAACTTCACTGGTGAAAGGACAAAGAACAGTGTGATATGCTAAATCCTGAAGCCAGATCAAAGTATTTGTGAGATTCAAGCTCTAATCATATGCAGGCAAAAAGCTGGAACACCTGAGGCGAGTTTGAAAAGAAAAAAAAAGATATGTCAAACACTTTAACTGTTGACAGTTGTCCTTGAGTTGTTTATAATGACTTTTTACTATTCATTCTAAATGATTGATCACCTAAGTCACAATCGTTTCTCAACCTTCTTTTGAATTAATGAAACAATTCAAATAGAAAAAAAAAAAAGAATAATGAAGAGTAAATATAATTCAAACTTAGGTTTAAAAGTCATCAGGTGATTAAATTCCATCCTCAAACTGGCATAAGGAATTTAGTGAAGGTCACACAGAAAGCCTGTGACAAACTGGGATGGCTACTCAATTTTCAACTATAAGCTATTTTACCTTTTATAAAATTGCATGTCACAATCTGAAAACTGTGGCATAAAAAACCCATGTGTATCTTTTGATAGAGAGCTGTAAAATAAGATCATTTTTGTTGAGCTTGTTAAGCCGTCTAGTGTGCAAAACAGGTGAAGCAAAATACCAGAAGCTACAGATTGATGCTGAAATTCCATATATATTTTATTTGTGATGCTTTATTTCATGGAAGACAAGTTTTTTTTTTATTGTAGCTTTCAAAATTACTTATACAAATAGAAAAATAATGAGCAAAATCTAAATTTATGGCATGTAATTATAATTACTTAAATTATTATTTTGCTAGAGAGAATCTATTTGCTGAGCAAAGTGATTTGTACTAAAAAAAATGTTGCTGTCTTGTTTTACTGTGCAATGGCTCAAACACATTAGACCTGAATGATATATCATTTCCTGGCAAACTACAAACTACATAATCACTTCAGACTACATTTATTTGTATCATCTTTTATTACTGTATAGGAAATTCCTGCTTGCTATCACAGAGTTCCTTGGAAACATGGAAATAATAAATCAGCTAATTAGTATCTTTTATAAACATCATACTTGTTGTTTAAAGTGGTACTTAGGCTTCAAGAAATTGTATTTGTGCAACATAGAAATCATAATAATAATAGAGAAAATACTATGTATATCTTTTATATGATAAATTTATCATCCTTTAAATATCTCCTGTGCTTTTTAAATGTATTACACAAAACTCTGGACACAGAATCAGAAAGAAATGTAAGATATAAACAGCCCATTAGGGGAAAATTAATGGCTACAGTTAAGCATCTCTATTAATCTTTTTACCACCTCCCATATTTCCCCTGACCTTACGTTCCTAATTAATTAAATTTAATATACTTTGAAAACAACTCAGATTTTTTTTTTTTCCTGTATAAATGTAGTGTATTGCACCACCAAACTGCGCAGCTAATCAGTCAGCTGGATAAATAAGAATGATAGGTTGTATAACTTTGTATCTATAAATTTTTTGAGCCACCAAATAGCAGAATTACATTTTCTGCTCATATTATTATAGATGATTATTTACGTTTCTTTTCTTATTTTGAAGGTTAGGAATGTTTCTGATATGTAGCTATTTGAATTGTGTATTTTTTAAAAAGAAACAAAAACCAAAACGAAATTTAAAAAACCCCATCACACATTAAAAAAAAAAAAAAAAAAAAGCTGAGAAAAATTGTGTATATCTGCCTTTAGAATAGAAATACACCTTTGTGAACGTCTCTGTGTACCTCAGTCTTTGCATTTCACTCTTTGCTTACAGACTTTTAGGTTATGAAATATCATGTCCATCACTTCCAAGAGCTATAAATTAAATAATTTAAACAAAATAAGATGACATTCAATTATATACTCCCATATCCCTTCAGAAATCACCACAGCTAGCGTAAAGTCATAATAGTTGATATAATTTGTGAGGGAATATGGCAGAAGTGGAAGACAGGAGGGCACTTCACAGCAATTTCATTCAACAAGTTATTATCCCAGCGTATCTGTTGTTCTTAATGTGGAGAAATTAGAGTATTCAGGGAGCTGCAAAATGCTGCCTGGAGCGAAGTGTGTTGGTGTTGACTTGTTTGGGTTTTTTTCCAGATGATGCTGCAGACTAACAACAAATAAGTGAAAATTTGCCTGCATTAAATGCAAGAAAGGAAAGGAAGTCTCCATGTCTGAAATAAACAAACGAACAAACAAATAAATAAATTGCTGTATTCCTTGAGGACAGAACTTTCTTTTTTTCTGTCGGTTGTTTTACAAGAAAGATAGGCACTTTATTTCAGCTACCTTAAAAGGTCAAGGCATTACGGGAGAAAAACCTAAATGTACTTCAGTTCAGTGAAAGGAATCCTGAATTCTTCTATCCTACCTGAAATAAATCCCTGGATATAAAACACTAATACTTCAAATCACTGAGGTTAGTTTTGTTGTCCTATGATTCATTCTTTTTCTTTATCTTAAGGATTCTTTCCCATGAAAGATAAATCCCAAACTATTATGCTTCATGCAGACAGACGTACACTTTGGAAATAACTGTTTTTCCTGGAAATATGAAAAAGGAAAATTATCCCAGGTCTTTTCTCTTTTCCTATTTTTTCACTTAATTTTTGTACAAAGGAAATAAGATTGGCATAAAACTGGGGTCTGGTCTAATCTGGTGCGGATAAATTAGAAATAGTTTTTAAGATATTCAGGAAATTAGGAAAAAAAAATGCTAACAGCAGCAGAAGCCTGTGCAGCAGTCTCTGAGTTCTATTTTGTGAACTTCTGCATTTTCTGTAAACAAGATCCAGGGTTATCTGAAAACACATGGAAAATTTTTAATTTCTACTACTGTCAAGTAAGGGTGATATAAGGGGAGACACAAGGGTGCAGGCCCAAGGAAGCTCTAGCAGCTTCTAACAAGCATAACCAGCTCCAGGGTAACAGGAGCCTTTATTGCAGGCTCCTCGATCAGGGGAACACCCTTGGGCTACTGCTAGGGAGAGAACTATACATGAATCAGATCCAGAACACACCTCCCAGAGACAGTCAAAGAGTTATCAACATTTAAGTTTACAGTACAACAATCAGAGACTGGGCAGAACTTTGTAATCTGGTTTGGAACAATTATCTTTGGGAGAAGGGTAAAACTTCAGTCTTTTGCAAGATTGCCAAGGATAGCAATCCAGATGGGATCCAGCCGGAGTACACATCTTTTGGTGAATGCACTTGCAAAATTGTTATGCATAGGTTGATATTTTTCTACAGTTCATCTACCAAATGAATGCAGACCTGTTATTTGTCTATACCCATCAACTTAAACCACTAATAACTTAAAATGTAGTTTTTGTTAATAATAGCTCATTTGAAATTAGTCTTGGTTGATGATCTATAGAAAAAACATGAAGTCATATTTTTGATGTATTTATGATGGTATGAGTTATATAGTAACTGAAAAAAACCCACAAAACAAACAGGGTTATTCTTTTTGCGCTCTCAATACCTCTGTTGTACTGAGACCACTAATACAGTTACACAAATGATAGTTGTTAAATCAGTTAAATTGCACTACAGTGCTCATATGAGCTGAAGATTCCTTTTAGTACCTGGCAAAAAAAAAAAAAAAAATCCTAAAAAGCCATTTAGACAGGTTTTTTTGCTGATGATTGACTCTCTTGGATAGGCTGAAAAGCATTCCATTGTCAGGGAGCAAGGTTTTTCAAGCTTTGTTTAAGTAGGATAGAGAATACAACTTTATTAACACCAGGATTACATATTACCAGCAAAAGTTATACAACGAATTTATAAACTTCTTGGAATTAGAGAGTAAGGGACTTTCTTTCATGCAAAAGCATAGAATATCTAGTGGTGTGAAGACTCTAGGGAAAAATCTGCTTGTTTGAGATGATTGCTGTTGTTTTATTTTTTTTTTCCTAATGGGATAGCAAACAGAGTTTAGAGAAGTTTGAGATAGCAGATTTGATAGTTTCATTACAACACAAAATTTTTTGAGACAGAAAATGTTATTCTGCTGTTCAAACAGTTAAGAAATATGGATGACAAGAATGATATTTTTTAATTTTAAGATATAAATGATTAAAAGATATTAGTTGTATTTTCCAATTATTGAAAGCTCTTTCACTTCAACTTCAAGTACTCAAAAATCCTGGTAATTCTAAACTTGAGAAAAGTTTTGGTCACATAGATTTTCTTGATATTTTTCATCATGTGTAAGACCTCCATCATGTATTGGATTTCCTTATCATGTGTAATAACAAACAATATTTTATTCAGAATTTTTAGTTCTTAACTCTTCTTTGGAACCAAAACCTCATATATCACAGCCCTGAACTTGGGGGTGCCTTAATTCTGCAAATAGAGCAGTGTCTGCTCCATATGTAATGAGTGAATTTCACAGCTGAAGCTCATCTGCTTTTCTGCCTTTTAGCTACTAAATATAAAAGCTGTGAGAGTGTCTAACAGAAACATTTCTGTCAACACATAGAAGGGAAAAGTCAATATTAATTTGAAAGGAACTGAATTTCACTTGTAGGGAAAATAAAACAGAATATGAAAGTGGGAGTTGGTGCAATCAGTGATATTTACGTATACATAATTTGATTAAAAACTGCTAGTTCTGAAAAGACACAACCCAAAAAGTTATTATAAAAAGTTAGTAAGAAGAAGCATTATTTTGATAACGTTACATTGCAACTGAAGTAGTTATACTTGCCTTATAGACAAATGTAGTGGTTTGACTCTGGCTGGATGCCACCGTGGGCTCCTCTCACCACAGGCTACAGGTCCCTGCCTGGACTCTGCTCCAACATGGGAGTCTCATGGGATCACAGCCTCCTTCCAGCATCTACCTGCTCCAGCACAGGCTCCTCTACGGGCTGCAAGTGGATCTCTGCACTCCTGTGGTCCTCCATGGACTGCAGGGGCACAATTGCTCCACCATGGTTTTCACCATAGGCTGCAGAGGGGCCTCAGCCCCAGCACCTGGAGCATCTCTTCCCTCTCCTTCTCCACTGCCCTTAGTGTGTGCACTGTTCACATGTTCTCACTTTGCTGTTCTCTGGCAGCCATCTTCATCTAAACCATTTTTTCCCCGTCCTTCTTAAATATATTATCACAGAGGTGTTACTATCACTTCTGATTGGCCTGGCCTTGTCCAGCAGTAAGTCCATCCTGCACCCGGCTGGCACTGGCTCTGATGGACATGGGGGAAGCTTCCACAAGTTTCTCAAAGAAGCCTTCCTTATCAACCTCCCTGCCACTACCAAAACTTGGCTACAGAAAATCCAATAAAACGAGCTGATTAAAATTTATAGCACAACGTGCGATATATCTGTCTTGCAAAAAATGTGATATGCCCACTGTGAATGTTGTTTTCCACTGAGCATCATTACTTCTACTTAATATAGACTGAAAAAATAATAAATAAGTGTCACTTGGATAGCAGTTACACTCAGTTGAATTTAGATGAGAAGAAAAATGTAGATCTAAAATTTTGTTGGAACATCAATATAAAATATCATTTCTGTCATTTTAAATTTTCTCATGCATGAACAGAAATACAGTTAATGGAAGGTAGGAGAGATAACAGAAGAGTCCCTTGTATTCTCTTAGTCTATTTATACAAGTATATAGGTAAGAAAAAAAAAATCTAAACTTCTCCCCTCCCCCAAAAAATATGTTCATAAGTGATTTTAAAATAGAGCTTTTAAGACTTGTTTTGAAAAACTTCCATAATATTTGATTTAAAAAGCTTTTAAAAATAGTTTTTGCAAAGATATTGTCAGCTACCATTTTTAAAACATATTCAGTAATGTAGCATTTGATGTATCTGTACACTGAAAAGATATTTGAGAATTTCCAAATAAATCTTTTGAATGCATATTCCAATTCTGAAAATTACACTGCTGTCTAAGTAAACTTTGTTCCAATACAGCAAACTTCATGGAAATACTGTTCGTTGTCACCTATGATGCCTACTATTACTTACATACATGTTGAAGCAGAATCATTGGCTGAGGGAAATTATTACACAGTCTTCCAGCCTCAGGCTTTACATCAAGCTCTAATACAAACTTGAAGTTTTTCCCTGTTCTTTTTAGAAGTGCACAGTTTCTCAATCTCATTAATGCAACTGTAACTGTGAGATGTCACGCTTGAGAAATATGGTGCATATTGATACAAGGATTTAGGTCCAAGCTCATTAAAAGCAGGATGGTAACATTAAATATTTGGCAGTGAAAACAGGGAATCTTCAAACTATGATATTTATAATGTTAGCACTGGATTTGGAGCCTTTTCTGATTCTCCTGGCTATTAGTTCATTAAATATCACAAACCAACTGCTTGAACACAGATCTCAAAATAATACTGAACTTGTTATACTGGGCATATTGGATTCAAAAGGAAAGAAGCTGCGTATATAATTTTAGAAACTTAAGATGAAGCTGAGATTTTCTTTTTATGGTGATTTCTTTTTCCCTTTCTTTTGATGTTAATAATAATAAAAGAACCTGATTATCAGTAAACTAGTTTTTCTATAGTTTGATGTTAACACTGCTTCCAAAATGCTACTAAATGTTAATAGAAGAGGACCTGGTATGAAAGCCTGAACAATTGTGTTTTGGATGATGTTTACCTTGAATGTATATCAAAAAATTCACAAACTCAGTGTATTAAGTAGGGATAATGAAATCATCATTAATTCATAGATGCAAAGAAGTTGGTGCCAAGTTAAAATTTCTACATAAATTTAATGACGCCTCATAATATTCTCTCAGTCTTTGCCTTGTAATGGAAAGAGATATTAACAGAGTGAATTGAGTCTGTCTGAGATGGAGCCCATTTCCCCATAACAGCTCTCACAGGGCTGTGCTTTGCATTGGTAGCTAAAAGGGTGTTAATAACATACCAATGTTTTGACTACTGCTGAGCTCAGTATCAGTACTGTGATGTTCCTTCCCCAACCAAGAGCAAGATCCTGGGAGGGGACACAAGTAGGCCATCTGACCCAAACTGCCAAAGGGGACATTCCATACCATATGACGTAAGCTCAGACATAAAAGCTTATCCCATGAGCAAGAAGAGGGGACATTCTTTGTCTCCACTGGCTGGTCGCTGAGAAACTAATACATGTGCTGAAACCATCCTTCTTGGGATATGGCTGGACATCACAGTTGAAGGGAAGTGAGATTAGATTTCTGCTTCGCTGTTGCGTGTGTGCACTGTGCTTTTCCTTTTGTTTCTAGTAAACTGCCTTATCCCAACCCACAAGCTGTTTACGATCTCATTCTTTTCCCTCTGCCTGGCTGGGATGGGGAGGGGGAGATAGAGCAGATTTGCAGGCACTTGGCATCCAGCTGAGGTCAACCCTTTATACAGAGGAATTTGAAAGTAACAGTTTTTGCATTAATTAGCTTTTACACGCTGTTAATTGATTGTATTCAAGATAATTCAGCCTCCAAAGAATGAATCGGGTAAACTGTATTTCCTTTCATATCCCTCTAGTGTTGATAATATTTTCAAACAAGTATGAGGAAATAAAGTACTTCTTTGCATGTACATATAGCTCAAAAAAGTGAAGTGACAAATTCAGCTTTTCTTTATTGTTTGTTTCAATGTTCAGAGGGTCATCTTCCTTCACAAATCACTGAGTATTAATTATAATTTCCATAGACCTGTATGGGAGATGTAATTGCCCCTCATCTTATAGAGTAAGGGTTATACAGTTCTTCTTGTCTCTTGGTCATATAGCTATTTAAAAAAGGAAACTTCATATATAAAAACATTATGAGGCACAAAAAGATTTGCTCCAGATGGAGACAGCAGTAGCCTGAGCCCACAGTGCTGGTGTGAGAAGTGTGGCCGGGGGTGGGGGGGCAGTGGATAAGGCAGCGGATAAGGCAGCACGGGAGGGAGAAGCGCGTAAATCTCACAAAAAGAAAACAGCTCACCCTGCCCTGGACAAGCATGGCAAGGGTTTACAGCATGCAGCTGATGAGTTTTGGGACTGGAAGACTCTTTCTCTCTGCCCAGGACTGGAGGAGGCAGCATGGCTTCAACACCCTGTGTCCATGCAGCAGTTGTCCCACTGCCCACCAGACTGGATCTCGGACCTCTCAGAGAGAGTCGCCATCCACAAAAGTTTTCTTCCCTCTTTTCAACAATGACAATGCCTCTGTCTGTGCCTCTGCCCAGACTGAATCCCACCAGAGGCTGAGGCCACCATTTGTTGCAGCGGCCATTTTCTCATGACCACAAGACTGGACAAAGTGTTAAAAAATTTACTTTAATGGGAGAGGGTGTTTCTTTTTGTTTAACTACAAGCTTCCAGTTGTTCTTGGGTTATTGTTTTGGTGTTCTATGCTTTATCATATAAATATATATATATACACATATAAAATATTTATAAATAATAAAAGACCTCTTTTTTCCCTTTCTAAATTTTGTGGCCTCTTATTTTCAAGTTTAAATTGCACAATTGTCTTAAAACCAAGACACCATTGTGGAAGAAATAATCATGTTAAATATCCCTGTGGGCTTTATACTAAGAATGCAACACCTCATCTAAAGAACATGAGTTGTTAAGCTCAAATTTTTCTGTGCTGTACTTGATCTTTAAGGAGAAGACTATATTCATAGAGCTTTGTTAATTTCTGACATCTCCTTGCAATTTTAAATGTGAAAATATTTTTATTTAGATATATATATTGTTATATATATAACAGTGTTATATATATACTGTTATGTGCTGTTATTATATCACATATTTCATAAAATCAAGTATTATAAGCTATGATGGTCTCCTTTGTCATCACTGAATCCCTTGTCACTGATTTTGTTTCATTGTGATTTCTTGTTTTCTTGCTTTGAATCATTTAATCTTAATTTTCAGTTTCCTATTTTTTTTTTCCAAACAGTATGTGAGTTAACACATTTAATTTCTGGATCAATTAATATGTAATGTTTTCTAATACGGAATTTAAATATTTTCCCCACAGTAGTTGAAGGCTGGCCTTTCACATTTCATTGGTAACCTCTTTATTTGCGATGTGCAAATGCTGATACCTGCCTTCTTTGTTAGTCATGCCTCTGTAAATGCTTGACAACAAGATAAGAAGTGAATCAGAAATTCTGAAGGTTAAAACAGATTTTGTTTTTAATATCAGCATACAACTATTATGACGTAGGTAACTAAGAAATATTTCATCTTTGACATCAGTGACATGAGTGAGATCTGCCTTTTTTCACTGTAAGAATATCTTTTGTTGTAAAGTGACATCCACTGTTGTACTAGTAGTCTGATTCATTGCTGAAAATATTAGTGTTGATATATCTATCAGAGTGCCATGAATTACTTATCAGCATTTAGTTTTAATGAGCAGCCCTTCAACAACAAACAGGAATATTTATATAATTAAATTTAATATCACTTTTAAGTGTTTCCTTGTACAAAACAAGGTCTCAGGAAAACAAAAAATCTCACTCAGAACATGTTCCCCCACAAGGTATACAACATGGGCATTGCATTTACATTGTTCTCACTAGACTTTATTAGTGACTGTGTCAATTGGGAAAATTATCTCTTTTAGAGTACTATTCATCTGAACTAATTTAGGCATCTATTTTAGGGCAAGATGAATTGTCTTATGCAAGTAGCTGTTTTTCTCCCTTGATGGTAAAGAGACTGCGATGATTAATATACACAGTAGTTGTCTACATTTAGTCAGAATACCACCCGACATATCTATGCTGCAAAATGAAGAGGCTGAGAGTAGCTCCAGATGAGCTAGTTCATACCATGAATAATACAAGCAGCACAGTTAAAGAAGCAGGGTACTAGCTGGACTAGGCAATAACATTCTAATTTGCCTAAATTATCTCAACCTGAAGCTCATTCCTTCATAATATTTTTCAAAATAATTACAAAATATAAAACTATTTATAATGTATTATACTTCATCCATGAAAATAAATATGAAAAAAGACAAATTATAAGGAAATGTATTATTTACCTACACCATTAAGGGAAAAACATGAAACAAACACACACAAAAAACGTATTTTAAAGCAAGTTCATCTTGATACAGGAGTTAGTCTTATATTTTCATCAATTTTCTGTTACTTAAATCTGATTTGTGAATAGTTTAGGTTTTTGTTTCAAATCTTTTTTTCGCATGTGTGATTTTATTGTACTTACATATTGACATAAGCAAGGATGTATGAACAAAGCAAAGTGGCACATCAACCTTAATTGTTTTTAAAAAATTATGCAGTTATATTATTGAAGTATTTACTCAAAAAGAGACAAAAAATAAGAAAAATGGGATTAATATTGTCATATTTTTTTCTGGATTAATTGTTAAAAATATTTGAAAGCCATTGCAAAATCTGAATTTGTGAGTAAACATCCCATTCTGCATTCACTTAAACTATAGACAATTTCACCAAAGACATAAGAACTGTTTTATATAACCACAGGAATAACTAATACTGTTGTCGTATTTCACAGCTATGGATTTTTTCCACTCAGTAAAATTTCAAAGTTTTAAAAATAATAAATATGTAGGTCTCCAAGTTTATTCAGTTCTGATATCTTTGGGATCTATTTTGATGAGAAGTTCTAGATGTGAATTGTGGAGGGTAAGAATGACAAGCTCCTTTACCAACAGATTCTATGTCATCCCTCCTGAGATGCACTGAGAATATTTAGTTTGTATTTACTTCCGTGGAGTGAGTTGACATTAGACACAACCAAATAAAATTGTAGAAGGGACAGATTCTTTTTCTCTTTATAATTTCCTGAAAATTGAAAGTTTCCTGTTAAACCAGAATGTATTAAATTGGCTATCCTCTACCAAAGTTAATCAATCCAGTGAATAGAACATAAACGCCTGTTGATTACATTAAGATTGCAAATATCTAAAAGTCATAAATTTAGTACTAACTAGTCACCAATACTTAATCCATTTCTGAATATTCTCAATGTGGTTTATAAAATATCATGAGAAATATATCAGAGGAATTTCAGTTTACTCATCATTCTTCAAAGAACCACGTGAGATACTGTCTCTCAAGAAGAAACTTAAAGCTTTTTCCTTCCTCCTGTATTCCAAAACTTATTAAGTTTGCAGGAGAGTCATGATTGGCGATCCTGTTAGAGTAGTTTCTTAAATGAAGAACCCAGTACACTTGAGGATGAGTTTCAAATCCAAATATACTTCTGAATTTTAAGATAGTTTTTAGCTGGGGGTTTAAAGTGGCTTTAAATTTATTTATTTATTTCTAGTATATTATATCTTGGCCACAGCTCAGAGCTCCAAGCTTTCTGTAGTAGTACTTAAAGCTACTTTAAATGGCACTGCTTTCTCTAAAGCTTATCAGTGCTGTAGGTGTTCTTAGATGGAAAAGATTCCAAAACTTTCAAGCTCACATAATACTTGTGTTTTTCACTATCAACAGTTTTTAAAGGACTATACTTCTATTCACAAGGACATTGTTAACTCCAGCTTTTTGCTTAAATCAACTTTTTCTCTTCTTTTATGGGTGCTAATTCCTGTTGTCTTCTTATAATTAATTTTTTAAAAATCATCAGTTTCCAAGTGCAGATATTTTTGAAAGAAATTGGGATGTCTAAACATGTGCCAAACACCATTTTACGGTATGGTAAGGTATTATAGGCATTGTTGTATTATATTAAGGCATTATATAAAGGCATTAAGGTATTATATTAAGGCATTGTTTTGACAGGTATGATGCAGAACTTAACAGACTGCACAATTTCACTGAAGAAGAATATCTCATGTTGCCCAAGATGATGTTTAGGTAACTGAGTCTTGAACTTTTATTCAGTAAATTCAAAACTATCATGATTTTTTCACACCATAATGGTACTTCTGAAATTTATAGCACAATGCTCTGTCATCCTTTTTATTTTTTTCTTTTTCCCTTTCTCTATTATTTCTTTGACAGTCCCTTTTTCTTTTTTTTTTCTCTTTTCTTTAATTAAGTTGCCGATATTTGTGTAATAATTGTAAATCACAGAAATACAGAATGGATAATGCTGGAATTAACTTTTGGAAATCATCTAGTCCACTCTGCTCAAGTAGGGTCACCTAGAGCAGGTTGACCAGGGTCATAGGTAGTCAAAGTTTGAAGTCCCCTAAGAATGATGACCCCAAGTGTTTCTAGGCCATTTGTTCCAGAAGCACTTCATCTGTCCACTCTCTGAAGTAAAGAAGTATTTTTCTTAGGAGGTCCTGTCACTGGATATTTTGAAGAGAAGCCTGGCTCCATCTTCTTTACACTCTCCCTTTCAGTATTTGTGCAGACTACTAAAATCAACACCTGAGCCTTCTCTTTTCCAGACTGAATAATGCCAGCTTTCTGTGTCTCCTTGTGTGAAAGACGGTGTAGTTTCATAATAAACTTTGTGACCCTCTGCTGAACTCACTGCAGTAGCTTCATGTTTCTTCTGTGCTAGAGAGCCCAGAAAAGGTCACAAAAGTGTGATGTGCTGAGTAGAGGGGAGAGAACAACTTTATCTTCTGACAAAACTCTTCCTAAAGCAGCCAAGGAGGCTTTTGACCTTTTTTCTGCAAGGACATGCAAGGTGATCCTTCAGCTAAGGTGATCTCTGCTGGCTCCTGGTCAGCTTGTTGTCCACCTGGACCCCCAGATCCTTCTCTGTAGAACTGACAGAGTCAGACAGCTGCCAGCATACACTGGTGCATGGACTTATTCCTCCCCAGGTACAGGAATTTGTATTTCCATTTTATGTACTTAAGGATCTTGTTATTGGCCAATTTCTCCAATTTGTTAAGATACGCCATCTGGTGTATCATGCACTTTTCCCACCCTTGTATCATCTGGAATGTTGAACGTGCACCTGGTGGGATGAGTCCTCTGACTGGAGTGTCTTGTTAGACACAGGCTCTTCACAAAAGGGTTGGAATGTATGGAGCTCACAGCTGGCAATGACACAGTTGAAAGCCTCTGAGTAAGAGTCATTGGCCAAACAAATAGCGAAAATGTCATCATGAAAGTCTACTATAGACCTCCCAGACAGGACAGCATTATTCTTTGTGAAACTAAGGGACACTTACAAGTCAACTGTCCTTGTATTTATGGAAGAATTCAACTTGGCAGAGAGTAACTGGGAGCGCCTCACAGCTGGTACAAACTTGGCCAAAAGACTCTTAAAACCCTGGATGACAACTTTATGGAAAAAGTCCTAAGGAAGCTGACTTGGAAAGGTGCTCTCCTTGGTCTGGTCCTTGTCAGAGTGGATCTCATGAATGAATTGGAGATTGGTGGAAATTGGCAGCATCGAATGGCCTGTTACAGAATGAGGTTGGTCACCTGAAAAAGCAGGAACAGGGACAAGGCAGAATTGTTTAACATTTTCTTTTGGTCCTGCTATGTTTTCTCTGCAGCTGATACTGGGCTGACTCAATTTCCATGTAAAATTAAGCCTACAAACATGAGGCTGGTTCTTGATGCTGCTTTGCAGCTCAGGCTCAGATGTCTCATTGGACAAAGCTCCTAGCCCCTCACTTCTACCAGAGCACTAAATCTCTTGCAAATCTGCAAGTGGACCAGCTTCTGATACTAAATCATGAACTTCCAGACTTTGCCATCACAGGCAAATCCATCTTCCAACTCCAAAATACAGACTTTACCACATCTCATTCAGTAGAGCCGAGTATTCACATTTCTCTTGTAGCTGCAGGGTCTCAGAGAAGGTCCAATTGATTTTTTTTCTGGTGATCTCTTATGCATCATAGGCTGCCGAAGTTCTCTAAATTCTTCACTTGGTGACACAGATGGCCCACCTCCTACTTCTTGAACGCAACAAGCCCTCTTCGTACTATCCTATCCAGATCTTGTGATACATCACCTCTATTGCTGAACTGTATTATGCAGTCCTCAGTAGAGTTGCTGGCTGCTTTTTGTGCACCCTCCGCAATCTGCTGTGAAAAATGCCACATCTGTGAGCTGCCTTGGCTAAATACACTCTTTTTAAAGACTTGTGGTTCCAGAGATTTCAATTTAAAATAAAAAAACTACCTGGAGAGACACTTTGATACTACTGTGACTTGTCATTCTAAATTTTTTTCTAAGACACTTGGATACTTGCTCTCTGCTTATGAGTTTGGAAATATTTTCTGAATCACAGATTTGCAGGGGAGGTAAATCTGTTAGCTGTACTTGTTCAGATCTTACTCTGGTAGCATGAAGTCTCAGACATATTAAATACAAGGTGAAGAAGGATATTTGCAAGCAGAGTTTTCCACCTACTTTACCACTTTTGTCCAGCATGTGTCTGCATTGCCACAAAAGGAATTTTCCATTCTTCCTTTCTATTTTCATCTGTTCTCAATATCAGGACTGAAAAATTTATCCCATGATAGAACACAGTGGAATAGTAATAATAAATAAATAGCCCTTTTTTTCCTCCAAGTTAAATGCGAGAAACTAGAAACATAGGAAAATTACAGAGGGGCTGTATGGGTCTGAGTATTTTAGCAATGACCTAGGTTTATGACACAGAAATAATGTAACTATGGCTCAGGTAAGCAGATATTCCCTTTTTCAACAAAGTCATATTTTTCAACTCATGCTGGCTGAATAGCAATATAAAGATTAGACACAAGTGAAAACCTATTAAGAAGTCATGGACAATTTATACAAGAAATTTAAATCTATCGTTAAAAACACTTTAAATCTCTCTATCATTAAAAGTTTCCTGTGTGACATAAGAGGGACAATGGAATTTGGGGTGAATATTAATGTAATGCTGAATCATAAAGCAGTGGCTTGCTATCAACAAAGCTGGCTTCAGACTACTGTTACAGAACTTTCCTTAGTGCAGAATGGCTTGATTCATGTCTCCTACACTGATTATTCCTAAGACTCTTCTTTTTATCCCAATCTCTCTTCCTCTAAGATCATGGAGGAGAAGAGCCCCAACAGTAGCAAGAATTGAGACAGATTTTGTGTATTGTGTTCTTTGGTCTCTATCTTCCATTTTCTCAACACTCTAGAAATTTTAAGAAGCAAGTATTGACGTGTTAATTTTCTTCTCTTGAAGTTTGTAATTGTATCCATACAGGCCTCAAGTTGCTTTCCTGGAACATAAGATGAGAAGACACACTCCAATACTCTTTGGTTGATGAGAAGAAAATAGAGAAAATTTAAATGTTAAACAGATATAACAATATCAAAGGAAATAGTATACAACAAATAGAAGTCAGTTGAGAGATGAGTGAATGATTTTGCAGTGCAAAGAGATATAGAGAAATGGGTCGTTTGGAGGATCACTTGAGTTCAATTCTATATTCTACTTTTCTGAAAAGAACTGTCTCAGTTTGAGATAAGGGAGAGCTATTTAACACTCAGAACAGAAGCTTGTTAAGTGAACACAACAAGATTACAGAAAAATATATAAAATATAAATAGTAATAATAATAAATATATACATATATTTAAAAATATATATACCTACAATATCAACCACCCCAGACACGTGACCTCCTAAACCCCCCCCACATACACACATACAAATCCCACAACTCACCACGAAAAGCACACACCAACACCCTCCATACCCGTCAAAAGCAACAACACACCCACACCAGGGAGAAGCACACACCTCTACCCTGCACCCTGACCCAAAATAACCCCAGAGAAAAGAAAACAGTTGCTGGAAAAGGTCTGCAACGGACAGACTTCAAGCCGCTGGCTGGAAACACTGGATTTGCTGCTGCCGAGGAAACTCCACAGGAAACTCCCTCCCGCTGGTGCTGGAAAAATGCAGGACAGCTCCCCAGGACGGTGAGGGGCCACTGGAGAAATAATCCACAGTGAAGATGCGGAGAAACGAGACAGCTGGGATCTCCATGGATGAGAAGACCCTCTCCATCCATGCCGGTGGGAAGAAAGAGCTAAAGCCTTCCATGAGCTAAACTTTTAAAACCCTTTTGTGCCTGCCCTTCGCGGTTCCAGTTTTCCAGTAAGCAAACTGCTCTGAGTCATCTGTCCCACCCCTCTCTCTTGTGTCACTGCAAAAAGGCAGCACCCATGGTGACCACGTGGTCTCCCTGGCCCTGGCAATGCAAGCTCCAAAACCAGGGGCAGCCCGAACTTCAAAACGCCGCGGCACTGCGGCGGTGAGGGCGCTCCCCTGCCCTGCACGCACACCGGCTCCGCAGCACACGTGGCTATGGAGCAGGCATGCACGTGAGGACGGGACCTTCCCCCCACTGGCACTGCCGATCGCTGCTCCCAGGACGTTATCACTGTGTGCCCCCCCATACCCACCGATCCGAAAATGAACTAGGGTGAGGTCGCCTTCTGCCGCTTCACCAGACGCAGTGTGTATGGAGGGGCGGGACCTTGAGATTTTTTTGCCCACCACCCGCTTCCCGGAGCCTGGCCTGGTTTCACTGCTGGTTTCTGTGCTGACACACATATGTAGTGGTGAATGCTCACCTATCCTCCAAATCTGCTCCAGGAAAGCACACGAAAATATGAGAAGGGATTTAACGCAGTCACACATCAAAAGTACCCCTCCCCCCCACACTTCCTTCCTGGACCCCAAAACCATGGCAAGAGGCTAGGCAGAAGTCCATGCAAAAAGAAACAACCAAAGTTTTTAGATCCTAAACTATGAAAATGAGAATATGCTCCAAATACAGGTTTTCTATATAAGAGACAGGGTAGATGGTGCCAGAATGTTCAGAGTAACATTTGAAATTATGTTTTTAGATTTATGCTTAATTCTCACTTAGTAAAATAAATTATTCAAATTTTCCCTTCTGGATAAATGTTTTTTTACAAGTATAAGTCTTGTCTTCGGTCTTTATATTAGATTGTTGAAATGAAACAATGGATAAAGAATTTGTAAAGTATGCATACTGGGTTATTTGCTTTCTTTGAATTAAAGTGTAAGGTCCATGTGATTTCAGTCAGAATAAATGTAGTCCAGTGATGAACATTTACGAAAGTCTCGTTCTTGGAAGACAAGGTACATTTTTAAGAAACTTACCGCGATGGGAGCGTATTATACCTGAAATTCACTAATCCACATTACTAAATAACATGCACGCTGGTTACTTCTCCTAATTAACTCATTCTCTTTAACAGCTGTTGGAAACATGAAGTGAAATGTTTCAACCTAATAAAGGTCCTAAACTGTATTTTCTATCTGCTTATCATTGTCTTGCAAAGTACAGCTATTTTTTATTCTGCCATAGCATCTAGAATCCAATTCTTTGTGCTAGCTGGAGATTGCACTTTAGAGAAAGACTTTAAGAAGTGCAGACTACACTCATGGGACTATGTTGCTGTCAGGTCAAGTAAAAAAAGATGGGTATTGAATAGCACTGGCAGGACAGAAAGATCAAGGATAAGCCACAAAATGCTGAGCTGTTGGTAACGGGAAATCTTTTAACTTGGAGAACTCCTTGTGTGCTTTTTTTCCCAACCCTGATTTCTCTGCACTTCTCATTAAATCTCTAATGTTTTAGCTATCCATGGAGACAAATGATCATTCCTCAGGGAAGAAAGACTTACTGCATAAAGTCCCATTTTCCATTGATCTCTGAGATCTAAAACAAAAGTCTCTTCTAATTTGTCAGTTTGTGGTCAGTGTAGAAAAAAATGTAATGGATATAGAAGAAATATGTGTGCCTCTATTGATTTATATTTGACTGTGCTTCACACCTAATTCTTAGCACAATTTGCAAGCACTTTTAAGTGAGATATCTCTCTTGAGTTTGCATTAGCATTCAGCAAAAATGGCTATGACATGTGTTATTTTCTACATTCTAGCTGGGTTGTGCAAAGGCTGAGAAAATGCTGATGATTCTATGTGATGATTCTCCTTTCTCTCCTTCTTTTTTAGGAGGTTTTGATAAATTAGTCCCTCTACAAAACAAAGCCCTAAATAAAATAATTTGCTTTTGAACATTTCCCATTCCAGGCCCTAATCACACAAGCACTTAAAAAGTTATTCTAAAACTGCATCGATATATTAGGTTCAAAATTATGACTGAAAGATTTAATATTTTGGAAAAGCTCTAGCTACACTAAAGGAAGGTTATTTTTTTCAGACATTACCTAAAAATGTTGTCATTAAATTAATTTGAGGGTTGTATGCTGGTTTTAGTAAAAATAAAAAGAAGAAAGAAAAGATGCAAAATACCATCAGCAATAACTTCAGATAAAAAATATTATGGAAATCATAAGTAATCACAAATGAAGGAGTAACTGAAATTTCACTGACTTCATTACAAATATAAGTTAAAAGTTCAGACTAAGATATCTGCAAGTATTCCTTTACATTTATTTCCACTCCATCCCTATAAAATTCCCTTGCACTATTTCCATATATTTTCAGACTGAATAGCTCAGTTTATATGCACGTGGGTGTGAACTTGCAACTGTAAATCTAAACAAAAATTTTTAAATCAAGAGACAAAAAAGTTTTTCAAAACTGAATGAGACACAACCACAACATTGGCCAGTAGGTCCCTTTTTCAAATGGTGCTGAAGTTTCTGGAATTACATGAGGACATCTTAGTCTTCTCTATAAAAATTTATATTTAGGCATCAGTTTGAAGGAAACTGGTGTGTCAGCCTTGTCTAGCTGCCCGGTGTCTAGCAAGCCATTGCATTACTTCCCTTCCATCAATAAGACAGAGCGGACAACATAGGATAAAAAGCTCATAGGGTGATATAAGGATAGGGAGATTACTTACCGATTACCATCACGGGAAAATAGACTCAGCTAGGGAATTTTAGTTCAATTTATTGCCATTCAATTGCAACAGAACTGAAGAATGAGGGATAAGAACAAAATTGAAACCACTTTTCCCTTAACCCTCCCTTCTTCTCAGTCTTAACTTCTTTCCCAAATCTACTTTCACCCCACCTTAGCCAGAGCAAGGGTATGGGGAATAGGAGTTGTGGTCATTTCATAACACTTAATTTCTGCTGATTCTTCCTCTTCATGCCCTTCTGCTCTGGCCTGGCTCCTGCAGAACTTTTTTTCCTTTTACTTCTCTGGCCTTGATATGTGCAGGGCTGCTTCTCCCATATTTTCTCACATCTCTCTCACAATTTCTGTGCGGCATTGTTTACCTTTTTAAAAATATGTTATCTTTGAGGCATTACTGATGTCGCCAGTTGGCTCAGCTTTGTTTAGCAGCGGATCTGTCTTGTAGCTGGCTGGAACTGGCTGATGTGGGAATAGCTTCTGGCAGTTTCTCACAGAAAGTCATCTCTGCATTACAAACACCTCCCGCTATCAAAACCTTTTCATGTAAACCTAGTACAAGGTATTCCTGTTGACAACACATTTACCTTCCCTCAGGATGAAAAACTCATGGTTATAATAAGAGATTATATTCCAAATATTGTTGATGAAGGCAATAAAATGGCTTAAGCATACATATGTGTAGTAATAATACAGTAGTAGAGCTGTATACAGAGATAGCTCCAGGGGATTGCATCTGTCCTGAGCTGCAGGAATGACTTTTACAGACGTTGACTTGAGTGTGTCAGTGTTTCTTCTTTTTCAATTACACTGAACCATTGTCTAGTGTAGATAACTAGCAATGGAAATACTACTCTTGAGGTGAAGAAAAAAAATCTGGATACTTATCCAAATATACTCCTAACTGGGGTGTTGGAAAATGTCAATTACATAACAATTATTGTAGCAAAGTTTAATGAAGAAGGTCTCCTTCCCTCTGATCTCAGAAAATATTACGATTCTGGACACAATCCATAAGTTAGCATCATCTCTTGAATGTAGTCATAGAACAATAGGGTAATTCAGCTTGAAAAGATCAATAGACCAGCATTCTAATGCATGCAGCATGAGGAGCAACAAGCGGAGCTCAAAGTTTTGTCCCAGTCCAGAAGACTTCACATCATTGACATAAGTGAAACTTGGTGGGATGAGTCCTTTGAATGGAGTGCCCTGTTGGATGGTTAGAGAATTGTCAGGAGGGATAAGCAGGGCAGAAGTAAAAAAGTGGTGTTGAGTGTAATAGAAGGGTTAGAACGTATGAAGCTCACAGTGGGCAATGGCACAATTGAGAGCCTCTGGGTAAGAACTCAAGGGATAAACAAATAATTTGTATGTAATAATGGGAATCAACTATAGACCTTCCAGCCAGGACAATTATTTGAAATAAGTCAACAATTATTATTTGAGGAACTAAGGGACACTTCCAAGTCAACTGTCCCTGTATTTATGAGGGAATTCAATTTGACAAAAATCAACTGGGAACACCCCACAGCTAGTAAAATCTGGGGCAGGAGATTCCTAGAAACCTGGATGACAACTTTATGGAACAAGTCCTACAGGAGCTAACATGTAATGATACCCTCCTTGATCTGCTGCTTGTCAAAGACTGGATCTCATGAGCAAAGTGGAAATTGGTGCCCATCTTGGCCACAGTGACCGCAAGGGGATTAAGTTTAAAATCTTTGTTGACGGAAGGAGAAGTCCCACCAAAAACTCAACTCTGAACATGAGGAAAGAAGATTTCAGGCTACTCAAGGAATTAGTAAGTAGGGTTCCTTTGGAAAGTTTTTTTCAGGTGCTGGTCACTTTTTAAACATCACCTCCTAAGGATACAGGAGCAGGCAATTCCCAAATGTTAGAAATCAAGCAGGAGGGTTTGAAAGCTGGCTTGGTTGAGAGAAATCCTCAATTTTTATGACTATTCTCCTCCCTAAATCCCTTATTGTTCTTTTTTAACACCTTGCTCCTTTATTGCTCCTTTTCTGCTTATTATTGTTTCTACAATTCCAGACAACCTTTTCTAGTACTCAGGAAATTCAAAGGCTAACCTGAAGCCCTGAGCATTGTTGTGAAAAAAAGCCAAGAATTTCTCATGTGGGAGGATAACCCGCTGGCAGTATCAGGATTTTGTTAACCTTATGATTGTGGATGTGTAGAAAGGGACTAGACAGCAATGCTACGCGGAAAGAGACAGTTTTGAAGATTAGCACCTCAGATGAGGCAGCATGACAGAGCTATGCCTGTTAAATGAAGAAAATTTTGTGTGGGAATACAATCTAGTAGCTCTTCTCCATAGCACCAAGATATGGTGCTGTTCTTAACCAGAAGAACTTGAAGGTGTGTATGTTTGATAATGCTCCAGGATCTAAGAGAACATCACTGTGAAGCCACATCCAACGACACCTTGGTGAGGTATATGTTCAACTTCTTTCTTTTATTTTTTTTTTTCCTTAATGAGAGGGAAGGGCATTTATAATGCCTTCTCAAGAAATTTTAGTCTTTCACTCAAAATTGTCAAGAAATAGTGTCTATACTGGTTTGACTGTGACAGCCATTAATCCTCTGAGAGTATATCTTTTGCTACTACATCTACAAGGAAAATATCCCACATGTCTACATACCTAAATGGGTTATTTTTTCCAGTTCCAAAGCTCCAATCTTCATCTCAGTCCTGTTCATGTTATCTGCATATATTGCCTAATATCACAACACAGTAAACCCGTGCCATAAATTCAGTATGCAGCACCAACACCATGCATGAAAATCATGGTAATGACATCAATGCCTCAAAACCAGAATGTTAAGTAAAAGGTTCAGACATTTTCATTTATTAGACTACAAGAAATATGAGCATTTTAAATTGCAATTTTTTTACCAGCATCTTGGTACTTATATCTAATGTATTACTGACTATGGTACTACAAAACTGAGTTACGGTTAATGGACTAAGGGAGAAAAATTATCAGACCTTTATCCTATTATTAAGAGGTTATTGTCTTCATGTCAGAATCAGATTTATTTAAGAAACAGAAGATGTTTTAAATAGTTTTTTGCTTTCATTTCTAGGATGTTGGCATTTCAGACTGCATTTTTTTATGGAAGGGAATGAGTTACTCCTGTTTTGGAGAAGGCTTCTCCAATGCTTTTCATGATTTTTTATGCCTATGGGTAAAACTGATTCTTGCTTGAATCAAGCCTGAGACATTTTTCATAGAAAAGATGGCAATAAGTGTACAACTACCTTTTAAATAAATAATAACTTTATTTACTTACAAATTAGTAACTTTAACATTTTCATTGAAAATTTAATTAGGCATTGACAGCATCTGGGAAAAAGACTGCATTTTTCTGTAGGCAGATCATGATCATTATACTTGTATTCCAGATGCATATGTGTCTCTGTAGCTTGTTTGGGGCTTCAGCAGGTACTTATTTGTTGCATTTACTTCTGAATGACCTTCTGATATTATTTGGAGTAGCGGTGTCCTATTGATTACCTATTAAATAAAAGTGTCTGCAGAGCTTATGTGAGACACTTAGTCTTTAAATGGTTGTAGTCAGATAATATGAATCCCCTCCTAACTGATCCAGACAAGATTGATAGAGTGACCTCTGAATTATATAAACAACTAGCAGTATAGTTTAATTATATTTGTACTTCTTTTCATGTCATTGTACTTTTTAAATTATATTTTAAAATACAGAGGATTTTTCAGGAGTTTAGTCCTGACCTGAGTTCAGCTACTAAATGTACCCCAAATTAGTGTAACAGATGTTAAATTCTCTTCACTTTTTTTACAAGATATGAAGATATAAAGAAAAATGCTTCATAGTAACTCAACAGAAAAATCACTTTATTGTTTGGTTTTGATTTTTTTTCCACAATGGTTAGCTGTCTTAAAATATAAAGCATGGTAATACTGTTCCTTGATCAGGAACAGTATCAAGCGCAGACAGAAAGAAATAAAGAACAAGAAAAATTGCCAAATAAATGCAAAGTGTCCTTCCAAAAATTCTATATTTTTGTATTTTGTCTAAACCACCACAGATGCATAGAAAATAAGAGATGATTTTTGCAATTAGTTTTAGAGGATTTCTGAGAATAAGCTCTTCAAACCATTCCATATAAAATAATGAAGTAGTACTAAATTATTAATGAATGGTATCTAACTCAGATGCTACTAATAAGTTCTAAGGGAAAAAAAGTTCTTTATTTTGAAAAAAAAAATCAAATGTTTAGCTAATAATCTAAATATAACAACTACTCACAAGATTTGTAGATGAGAGAACAAATTTTTATGTTTTGGATTTTTTAGTTTAAAATGTATATGAACATGCCCAGAAGTTTTTCTTTTTCAAATTAGAAGTTTTAGTTTCTTATTTATATATATAAATTTACAACTTAATATTTAAATCTAGTCATACATTGTATATTTGAAGCATATAAGAAAAATATCTTTTTACATTAAAAAGATACATTTCTTTTTCTAATTGAAATTTATATAGATATACAGTAAATTGGAATTCATTGGATAAGATGTTCAATTATTAAAAAAAGCAATGAGCATAATTTAGTTCAAATCTATTTCTAGAGTTCTTGGAATGAAACTCAAAATAAACAAAAAAATTTTCGAAGAAACTAATGATTACTTTAATATCTCAGTATTTAACAACAAATTTCAAGACTTCTGGACTCAAAGTTTAGTTTTCATGCTCTTTTCTTACTGATTAGATACTTGAAGAATTAATAGTCAAAATCGCTCTTTTGACATATTTTTTATTTCCATGGGCTTTGTTGTTGTGCAAGAGGAAATGGAACCACTTAGGAAACAGAAGTCCAGCTTAGGTTGGGTTTTTTCCCCCTTTCTTTTTTTCTCTTTATGAAAACTTGATTTTTTGCTAGAGTTGATAGTATGAACAACCCTGCCTGACCATAAATTTACTCTCTATGTAGTGACATACTATGATGTAAAAATAAATAAACTAATTAAAAGTACTCCTTTTTGTGTTAAGTAAAATTAAAATGCAATAGGAAAACATTTATGAAGTTTACCTTAATAAAAGAAAAATAGAAAAAATTAACACAGAATTTAAAAAGCAGAAGTAGTCATTATAGTATTTCCCTTTAGATCTTATTAAACAAAATCTTCCTCTGGATGTTGTTGCTATAGTATATATAGATATTTGGAAAATGCTATTAAATTTGTCAACTTTATCAAACTTACTTTTATATACAGAATTTGTCTATTAAACCAAATAACAATTTTATTCACATTTAAAAAGTAACAATTGAACTTAAACTGTAATCTAGCCAATATTTGATACCTCTAACACACGAATTATGAAGCCATTAGCTTAACTTGAAGTATTACTTTCAGCAATATATTTAAAGCTTCAAAAGAATTCACTCAAAATTTTTGCAAGGCCTTTAGTTTGTTAATACCTCAAATTTGCATACAGACAGAATGTAGCATAAGTTTTATGTAGCAAGCATGGGTCACAGACCCCTCTCTGATGCCGCCACAAAAGAACGGGTCCAGAGACATATAGTGCTAGTGGGATCCTAAGAATTATACCTTTATTTTAAATTAAGCATCATATTTATACTCTATCATAGTTTACATTTTCCATAGCCGATTTTCCGAGGGTCTAATGTTCACATGATGTCTATGATCTGTCTCCACCAATCTTCTGCAGACACATTAAGATTACGCAACTCTGATATCAGGTATTTGAGATTCTTCTGTCTTTTTGTCATGCGCAATCTGTGATGGCTTGAGCATGGTCTGTTATCTATAATTTTCCAAAGAGATTTCTTTTTTTATCTAGTGAGAAAAGAAAATATTTTGGAAAAACTTACAGGGACAATATACAGCCAAGGCAGAAGCATTCCACAGAAGCACCCAGTACAAAGCAGTCCACATATTGGTTTTAAATTACCCAAAAGAGATTAAGCAAGAGAAAGGAATGCAGAGAGATTAAGAGAAGAAACAGGAGTAGAGAATGAGAGAAGTAAAGAAAGAAATAAGAGAAAAATAGTTATTGCTGATGATCTGATGGACGTTTGACTCATGATGGTGGCCAGAGAGGGAGGGAAAAGCAAAACAGAGCCTTGAGCATTGATGTGGTCTGGCCAGTGTGGCTGTGCCCCCCAGGCAGCTTCACTGACCCCTCTATAATCCTTCAGGCCAGAGTGAGCAGCAGTGTAGCCACTCAGAGTCTATGTCAGGGGTTCCAGGAGGCATGGTGTGGAGGGCTTCCAGAAGGGCCTATTGGACAGCTGGCCCATGCAAGCTTCCAGCCCTTGTATGTGTCTTCCCTACCATGTGCCTTCTGATCTAGCACCTTCCCCCC